>ML327644.1:0-100051 GCA_005239505.1 Nicotiana paniculata
TTATCGTTACAAAGGTATTAGGACATGAATCTGAACCCAATAAATGGTCAGAATCATGTCTTACGAAATTCCTAAGGAATGTGTCAACCAAGTCAATCGTCTGGTTGCTAAGAAAAATAGCCAGAAGAATATGGATTATCAGCTCACACAAAAGCAGCAATGAATCTACACCATTCTTTTGGGTTATATTTACATTTACTATTGGGAATGTACAGTAGAAAATAAGAATGTAATAAATTAGTTTTCTTATGCATCAGTTGTAAAGAACGGACAGAACTAAAATTACATTTGGTTTATGTCTTTTCTATTTCATAAAGCTAAGTCAGCTTTTCCTTTTGATAATTACTGTTATTATCTGTTTATGGTCAAAAACCCCTTCCCTTTTTTTTTTTGTAAAACCTCAATATAAACGTGTGATTAAAAGAGTTCATCTTGAGAGCTCCAGAAATGCTTGCTTTTCTTCACAAAAATTCCTGCGATTTTACAAAAGATAACAAAAAAGGAAAACATCTTAGCTTTCAAACTGTCTAGTGAATAGGTATAAAGTTTATGGTTCAAAGGCGCTCGTATGAAGCTTATAAACACCTTACATCCAGTAATGCTTAAGAAAAAATGTAAATAGAAATCTGCCTCTTCCATTCGCCTTATATGTTCTGGAATTTTCTGAGTTTGCAAATACTGTAACGTGTGCAAAACGGTCAAATAAAGTTCAGTAGATATGAAATTAAATAGCATAAATTTAATTAGTTTAGGAATCCATTAAAGACCGCACCATAGTTATATATGCTCATTTGACTGTTTAAATAAATGATTTGCAAATTAATATTTGGACTCTCGCTATATGATGGCATGACTTTTGTTATAGATGCGTAGTTTCCTATCCTTTTTTTTGTAAACTAGCCACGATTAGGATTGGCCAAAAGAGTTGAAACAATCTGGGGCTAAAATATGGCCATAGCCCGAAACATGTCGTCTTTAGTGAACATCATTTAGGCAGTCTTTTAGGAAGAACAAGACCTTTAGCTTGAAACTTGATAAAAAAATCAAATATTATACCAAAGCTACCATAACCTACACTCGGGAGTGACAACTCATGCCCCCGACTCTCAACTCCGAACATCAATAAAATGTACATAGCAACCACGGGTGCATTTCATGTGACGTGTTTGTCGTGTGCTCAAAAACAACAAGTGCACGCCATCGTGACTTGTCTAAGATAAATCCATAAACGCCTTAATTGATCTTAAAACTAAAATTCTCCTTCAAATAGAAAACATACAGAATACTCAAACATCGCCTCAAATAGGCATTATAAAACCCTCACGATCATAGTCTTGACTACTTAATCTACACTCGGGTCCGATAACTCATGTCCCCGTCTTCAACTTCAAATTATAATAAAAATCACATGTTGTAATTACGGGTGCATTTCATGTGGCGTAGTTATAATGTGTCCAAAAGACAAACAAGTGCACTCCATCGTGACTTGTTTCAAGATAAATCCATAAATATTAAAAGCGGTTGAAAATTAAAACGGTTAAATGCACAATAGGCTAAAATATATAAATAATCGGACAATTTAGGCCAAATATTTAGTTAAGCGACCGTGCTAGAACCACTGAATTCGGGAGTGCCTAACACCTTCTCCCCGGTTAAAAGAATTCCTTACTCGAATTTCTGGTTTGCAGACATTTTAAACAGAGTCAAAATTTCCTAGGTTTGGGATTTCAATAAATAAATGGTGTCCCGGAACCCCGTAAAAAATCCGGGTGGCGACTCTGAAACTAAAATAAATCCCAAATCTGAATAATGTCACTTTAATTGGAAAAACTCTCTTATTACCCTTCATCAATCCGGAGGGTAGTGGAAAAAGGAGGTGTGACAAGAGAGAAGAAGAAGAAGAATATTAATATGCTATTGTACAAGTGGTGGAGTGGCTTGAATCAAATTGTTTGTCCAGAAAGGGTGTAGCGATAATCAAAGTGGACTCTACTAAAAAATCAAGAGAATGTAAATCAACTATTAGTCAGCACAAATTAAATCACATTCGCTAAATAATACTCTAATTTTTTTTAAGCAAAAGATTATTTTATTTTCTTTACCTATAATTTAAGTATGTCTTATGTGACATAATTATTCGAAATTTATTTAAAATTCATATAAGACATTTTAGTCTAATTATGAAGTTGTTATAACAAATTACTCCAATTTAGAATTCAGTTAGGTGCCGACTCTATTTGGTGTCTAATAAATTTTGTCTTTAATAATATTAATAATTAAACGAGTTTAAATTTGCAAGTGTTTTGGCTAGAGGTAATCTTTTTAATATTTTATAAAGTATAGTAAATACACTACTGGAGATTATAATCTCCCAAAACACATTGCACAATATTTTAAAAAATACACCCCATATATGCTTCTTCAAATTTCTGAATAATACAATTCTATTTGTTTTATTACTAATCTCAGCATCATATGCAAGATTTACCATAAGCCGCGATTTCTGTAGTGTGTTTCACTACTTCGTGAATATTGCAGAGAGGATTATTATCGTTAAATATAGTACATTAAATCATTGCTTTCACCTTTCTTGAAATTATTTTATTGTACAAAAAAGTTTTTACTTTTGTAATTTTCGAGGTAACCTTCATTTTTTTAAACTTTAGGCATTCTTAGATCCACTTGAGTCTTGATCTGGAGCAGCTGCAGGAAAATTCAAGTCCAGTTGTTCTTTTTCTGAAGTGAAACACTTAGATATATTTTTCTTGGAACCTTCTGAATAAGTTTTCGATTTGCTGCTTCCTTCTTTCTTTTGAAGCTCAATCCAGTTTGCAGTTGCATCAGCTTGCATTTTCTGTCTCACAATTTCTTCAGCTTCTATGTTCTCTTTTTCTTCTGCCTAAATTGTGAGAAAAAGGTAATAATATGTAAATGAAAAAACAATTACGTATATCTGATATCACATATTAAACTACGTGATACCATAAAATTCTTTATATTGTCGATGTATGTAACTTCAACGCACTGAAGGATGAATATCCGAAATTCGACAGATTGTACAGACCTCAAGTGACATATTAGATCTTCCTTGCATATCAATCTCCGTGTTTAATGTTCTTCTGATCATCTGCATTTCTCTCCATTTTGTGTTCAATAACATTTTGGAATTTCCATTAATTCAAGACAGTAAACAGAGATTTAATAAACTCATGCTGTCCTACTTACCCTTTATCATGCAGCATATGTAGAGCAGCTTCATTCTTTTCACTTCTCTTATCTGCTCAAAATTCCAAAAGAAAAAAGGAGTACAGAACCTCTAAAAATTAATTGTACCTTTTTATATATATGTACCAAAAGAATTCAATACTGTTCATATATTGTTATGCTATATAAGTTATTGAAAAACTTGCCTTTACTAGCTTTAGAGGTGTTGATGATGTCTATACTCAGTCTATACTTCTGAAAACAGCACGAACTCAAATATCAGTTAAGTGTTGGATTACCTCATCATAACAAAAAAATGCAAGAGTACTTGAAACTTGTATAAATTTGCACATCATTAAGTAAATAAAAGTGTGTTCTCGCTGACAACTTAAATTACTAGATGAAATAATTATACACTTCAACTATGATATGCAGAGGCGGACCCAGAATTTCAAAATGGGAAGGGGGAGGGACACCATTATCTTTAATATAGACGGTGCGGAGAACCTTACCGATAGTTGTTGGTCCCGTCAGATGCCGACAAACTTTCGGTAATGACTAACATGTATGAGTGAGCGAGGAGGTGAAGTTGGGTATGGAATTTGGGAAAAGAAAAGAGAGAGAAGTAAATATTTCAGTTGAAAAAAGGAAAATTACTAAAGGTGAGGGAGTACGCAAACGAACCCAAGACATCCCACACTACAGTAGTAGGTAAAATAGCAAATTCTACCAGTGCCTCAAACGGGCTGTTGTGTTTTAGGGTGCTTAATCAAATATAAACCTGTTTCTCACTGTATATATACCGAAATTTTCCCAAGGTTTACATGGGAAAACCATGAGAGACCCCCTACCATACACATAGGTCCGCCTTTATATCAGAGGCAGGCAGAAGCCCTGGGTTCGAGTCTGAGAGTACCTGGAGATGACTTTTGATATGGTCTGAAGTGATATCATCATCATCCATGAGTTTCATTATCTTCTTCGGAGTTGCTTCTGCTCATTCAAAAAATTTAAAATTTATTTCTACTGTAATAAGCATACCAAATATATCTTATGTTCATCGCATAATATATATATATATATAGTAAGACAGACCAAATGGACCTCCTAATTCTGTCACTGCTTCAACAAAGTGATCATGTAGCTTTACTGTCCACCTAAACCTTGGCTTTCTGTTCAGATCATGACTTCGGACGACAGCTTTTTTAGATGTTTCTTCATGACCATTCTGCTCCTTGCTTCTTTCCTCCATATTTTCCGGGCTGTACGTAGTTGTAACTAGAGGCAGATATATATACGAACCATTGCTCGATCCTACGCAACAACGACAACTATCCCAGTATAATCCTACAAGTGGGGTCTGGACTCGATCCTACACACACGTACAAAAAGAATGTTAGTAATAAGTACGATAACTATACAATAGATTAGCTAGGATATTCTGAACTCATTAAAATTTGAGTTCACCTTTAGTTGCAATGTGGATAATTATGTTGTTTAAAGAAAATCAACTAAAACCAGAAAATTGTTAAAGAAAAATAGTCATAGATATTTGAATAATAGAAACTGCATGCTCACCATTAACCTCATCTCTTTGCTCTAGTTTTCTTATCCTAGCACTCATCTTATAATAGCAATTCTGAAATCAGGTGACTACCCATTTGTGGTCCTGCCGCTCTGTAAGTAGCTGTTCACCTTTAATTTGGCACTAAAGTTCTCAAAATTACTATCGTGTCTTTGCTATAAAAAGATGCCTGGACTGCAAGTGCATGCAAGTTTCATTTCTAGGGAAACACAAAAGGACACCCCGGTGTACTAAGCTGTTGCTATGAGCGGGGTCCGTTGAAGGGCCGGACCACAAGGGTCTATTATACGCAGTCTTTCCTTGCATTTCTGCAAGAAGCTGTTTACACGGCTTGAATCCATGACCTCCTGGTCACATAACATTATTAATCCATCATGATCATATATTATTGCAAACAAATTTGCATTCATCTTAAGAGAATTTAACTGCAGATTATATATATTAAATAAATACTCCAATAATCGCCGCATCTTTTTCTTAGCTCTGACTCCTATATTCTTTTTGGTTCCCTAAGCTGTGTAGCTTTCTAAAGCTTTCCAGTTGTAAGAAGTTCGAGGAAAAGAGCATCACTCTTCTAGGAGGAATATCTTTTTATAAAAAAAGGTGATCTTTTATCTTTGGGTTTAAGTTATACACGCGCCCAATTCAATGGGAGAATCCTTTAAAGCCAATCCAGAGACATAGAGATTGAGAGAATCGCTAACTTCCCTTTTTGGAATAAGTGTGATAAACGTAAAATTTCCCGATTTGAGTTGATAGTGTAGTAAATCTTTACTATGCTTTTTTTAGGATACCATATTGTTGTTGGGTTTTTTAAGTTTAATTTAGCTTAAAAGAGGCTGAATGAGAAATAGAGTAAAATATTTGAGTTTCCCTTCTTGACAAAGGAACATTGTCCCATATTGGAAGAGGAAAAGGTTTTTGATGGGTATATATATAATTGCTCTTCTTCTAGCTCTTAAAGAGTTGAGAAGATCGCAAGTCTCGCGACGTCGCTCGCTCTTCGGCTTCGCTTCGGTCAAATGATTGATTGATTAATTTTTTGGATTGAATTTATTAGTGAATAGTAAATATTAACGTACTATTATTAAATATCTGTTTTTTGTAAACGAAAAATTAATGTTAAATCAAACGGAAAATTATGTTTCCTCCACGTCTGTTTTCTGTTTTTATGACGGAAAATTAAGTTTCATCCGCGTTTTGAATCCCCGGTTTATTATTGCGTAAATAGCCATTTACGTTATGACCGTTTTACGTAAACAACCCTTCTAAAGAGTTGCACCTCTTCAACTTGAACTCAACATATTGGCTACAAATAATAGCTCATTCTCTCAGATTTTCCATACGAATTTCTGAATTCTCCTCCTTTCTTCTGCATTGTGTTAACAAAAAAGAAAGCAATAGTAAGTGTGGTTTGCTACCGATCTTTGTGTTCGCTAAAACGCTGGGTTTGAAGTAACGCTACACTAGTGTATAATTTGTTCTATCCTAGAAGGAAATAATCCACAACCTTGGGTACTAGGTAGGGATTAAGTTCCTTAAGAAAACACTGTGAATTCAGTGGGCTCGGATTAAATTCTGTTTCTTTTACATTTCTGTTTATACATTATTTTCAATCTCTAGAATTATTTTACAAATACAGTATACTAAATAGCATAAGGAACTTAATTATTTTCTGTATTTGTGTTATACCCACTGTTCTGGAGACTAAAACCTTTTTTATACTCCTGTTTTGGAGATTAAACCCTTCGTGGCGATTTTCTACTCCATTGGAGATTAAAATCTACGTGATTTTCTACGTTTATTAAACGATTATTTGTGTCATTCTTTTATAGAAATGACGAATGACAACGCAAACCAGACTATTCCAATGGTGACTACCAATGCATCGACAAGCCAAACAACACCGACATTAGTACCGGCAGAAAAACCCAAAAAAAATTTCGAGATTGATTTCAAGCAGTGGCAGCAGAAGATGTTCTTCTACTCGACAACTTTAAGTCTACAGAAGTTCATTAAGGAAGATGTTCTTGTTCTGCCCGACGAAACTCCAGAAAATGAACACTTTCTCGTGACTGAGGCGTGGAAGCATTCTGATTTCCTATGCAAGAATTACATTCTTAGCGAACTGGAAGACGATCTGTATAACGTCTGTAGTAATGTGGAGAAGTCAAAAGAACCGTGGATTGCGCTTGAAAGAAAATACAAAACTGAAGATGTTGGGTTGAAGAAATTCGTTGCCGCTAAATTTTTGGACTACAAAATAGTAGATAGCAAGTCTGTTATTACCCAAGTCCATGAATTACAAGTGATTATTTACGATCTCCTTGCTGAAGGTATAAGTCGAACTAATACTGATGTTGAAAGTATTAATTTTATTATTTTTATTAACAGAATTTCATTGAACAAGTATTCCATGTTGCAACGATGATTGAGAAGTTGCCCCCTTTGTGGAAGGACTTCAAAAACTACTTGAAACACAAAAGCACAGAGATGTCGCTTGAAGATCTCATTGTTCGGTTGAGAGTCGAAGAGGACAACAAAGCTGCTGAAAATAAAGGTCATGGAAACTCAACAATAATGGGAGCAAAATTTGTTGAGGATGCTCCTCAAAATAATAATAAGAGGAAGAAAGCTTCTGGACCGAAAAGCAACTCAAGCAAGAAGCGGTTCAACGGAAATTGCTACAACTGTGGAAAAGTTGGACACAGATCTGCAGATTGTCGTGCTCCAAGGAAAGACAAGAAGAAGGGTCAAGCAAACAAGTTGAAAATCATGAAGATGTTGATGACTTGTGTGCTATGCTTTCTGAATGCAACCTGGTAGGAAATCCTAAGGAGTGGTGGATTAATTCTGGAGCCACTCACCATGTTTCTGTTGTTAGATAAGCATTTTCTACATATGCTCCCCTTGGATCCGAAGAGACACTTTCTATGGGAAATTCTTCAACGAACAAAATTAAAGGATGTCAGAAGATATTTCTGAAAATAACTTTTGGCAAGGTGGTGACTCTGAACAACGTCCTTCATGTTCCCGAGATTAGGAAGAACTTAGTCTCTGCTGGACTTCTCGTTAAGAATGAGTTTAAGAGTGTCTTTGTATCTGATAAGGTTGTAATAAGTAAGAATGAGATGTTTATAGGAAAATGTTACCTCACTGAGGGCCTTTTCAAACTGAATGTAATGGTCGTTGAGAATAATAAAATTTCAGCCTCTTCTTACTTATTTGAGTCAAATGATTAATGGCATATCCGCTTGGGACATGCCAAATATAAAACCTTGCGAAAAATGATTAATTTGAAAGTATTGCCTAAGTTTGATGCGACAAATCAAAATGTCAAATATGTGTGGAATCTAAGTATGTTAAACATCCTTATAAGTCAGTTGAAAGGAATTCAAATTCTTTAGACTTAATTCACACAGATAGTTGCGACATGAAGTCAATACCATCTCGCGGTGAAAAGAAGTATTTCATAACTTTTATTGATGACAGTACTCGATATTGCGACGTTTACTTACTTAATATTAAAGATAAAACAATAGGCGCATTCAAGCAATACAAAAATGAAGTTGAAACGCAACTTAACAAGAAAATCAAAATGATAAGAAGTGATACGGGTGGTGAATATGAATCTCCTTTTGAAGAAATATGTTTACAATATGAAATTATTCATCAAACAACGGCCTCTTACACGCCCCAATCCCAATGGGATTGAGGAAAGAAAGAATCGTTCATTAAAGGAGATGATGAATGGATTGTTGATAAGTTCTGGTTTGCCATAGAACTTGTGGGGAGGAAGTCATTCTTACGGCTAACCGGATACTAAATCGAGTACACCATAGCAAAACGCAATCTATTCCATATATAAAATGGAAAGGAAGGAAGCTCAACTTGAATTATTTTAAAGTGTGGGAGTTTTTGGCAAAAGTGCAAGTTTCTAAACCCAAAATGGTAAAAATAGGACCGAAAACTGTTGATTATGTTTTTATAGAATATGCGACCAATAGTAAAGCATATCAATTTCCAGTTCATAAATTAGAAAATACCCACATTCATAATAATACGGTTGTAGAATAAGATAATGTTGAGTTCTTTAAAAATATATATCCGTATAAAAAGGAATGTGAGTCAATTGGTGAAGGATCTAAACGACCTCGGGAAAAAACAAAAGAAAGTCAGGAGGATCCAAGACGTAGTAAACGTCAAACAACGTCTACTTCATTTGGACCAGATTTTGTGACTTTCTTATTGGAAAATAAGCCTCAAACATTTAAAGAAGCCATGTCTTCTTCGGAATCATTATTTTGGAAAGAGGCAGTCAATAGTGAAATAGAATCCATATTGAACAACCATACATGGGAATTGGTTGATCTTCCTCCTGGAAATAAACCGTTGGGTTCTAAATGGATCTTTAAGAGGAAAATGAAAGATGATGGCACTATTGACAAGTTTAAGGCAAGACTTGTGGTCANAGTTGATTTCCTCCTGGAAATAAACTGTTGGGTTCTAAATGGATTTTTAAGAGAAAAATGAAATATGATGGCACTATTGATAAATATAAGGCAAGACTTGTGGTCAAAGAGTATAGACAACAAGAAGGTATTGACTATTTTGGTACATACTCTCCAGTTACAAGAATTACGTCCACGCGAACGTTAGTAGAATTAGCTGCAGTTTATAGTCTTGAAATTTATCAAATGGACGTTAAGACGGCTTTCTTAAATGGAGATTTGGAGGAAGAAATCTACATGGAACAACCTAAAGTGTTTGTGGTTTGAGATAAAGAAAACAAGGTATGTAGACTTTCTAAGTCCCTTTACGGACTAAAACAAGCACCCAAACAATGGCATGCGAAATTTGACCAAACAATATTGTCAAATGGTTTTAAGATAAATTGAATGTGATAAATGTGTGTACATTAAAAATATTCCAAATCACATAGTCATTGTTTTCTTATATGTGAAAGATATGCTGATAATGAGTAATGACATTGCTAACATAAATACGACTAAGCGTATGCTAACTAGCAAGTTTAATATGAAAGACTTGGGAGTAGCTTATTTAATTATGGGGATTAAGATCCATAAGACTCCTCAAGGTCTGGCTTTATCAAAATCTCATTATATTAAGACAGTACTTGGAAAATTCAAGCTCTTGGATTTTAAAGTTGCAAAGACTGATTGACGAGAATCTTGCACTAGCAAAAACAAATGCCAAAGCATATCACAATTGGATTATGCTCGTGTGTTGGGGTGCTTAATGTATATCAAGAATTGTACACGGCCAGATATAGCTTGTGCTATAAGTAAATTAAGTCGATACACGAGCAATCCATGCCAATCTCATTGGATGGAAATAAAACGAGTTTTGGGATATTTAGAACATACCCAGGACTTTGCTTTGCTCTACCAGTAAATATCTTGCGGTGATTGAGGGATACTGTGATGCAAATTGGATCACCGTTCAACTGATTCTAAGTCCACAAGTGGATATGTATTCACTATTGGTGGAGGAGCGGTATCTTGGAAGTCGTCCAAACAAACTTGTATTGCCCGCTCTACAATGGAGGCTGAGTTCATAGCCTTAGATAAAGCCGGTGAAGAAGCTGAATGGCTCCAAAATTTCTTGGAAGACATTCCATTTTGGCCCAAACGATTGGCACCAATATGCATACATTACGATAGTCAAGCGGCAATTGGAAGGGCTGGGAGCGTTATGTATAACGGTAAATCTCGTCATATACGACGAAGACATAAAACCGTTTGGCAATTACTCTCTAGAGGAATTATCATGATTGACTACGTAAAGTCAATCGATAATGCGTCGGATCCACTTACAAAAGGCCTAAATAGAGAGGTAGTTGAGAAATCATCGAGGGGAAGGGGACTATAGCCGAAAACAAGTCATTGTGGAGGTAACTCTACCTGGAAGACTGGAGATCCCAAGATCTAGGTTCAAGGAGATCAAACAAAGTCATTAATGACGGTTCAACATTGTCAACTAAATTATTTGTTCCATTNCAGGCGATGTTCATGGCTGAAACGAACACAACAATGAGAACCAAAGACGATTAAGGGTTGATTGTAGGGCTTATGGTTGTCTAGGTATACAACAAAGTTCGACGGTTCAAGGATATCAAATCTACCGATTGACCGAGTATATCCGACATAAGTTCACTACGAAAAGTTCAAAGGGAAACCTACTTATCCAGATGCGATTAATCCTTGCTTGCGAATCACACCGTTTTTCATGTATATTTCCGTGATATAGCCATTCCCCATTCATGTGGGGGATTGTTGGGGTTTTCAAGCTTAATTTAGCTTAAAATAGAGTGAATGGGAAATGGAGGAAAAATGAAATATTTGAGTTTTCCTCCTTGACAAAGGGACATTGTCCCATATTGGAAGAGGAAAAGGTTTTTGATGGGTATACATAGAATTGCTCTTCTTCTATCTCTTAAAGAGTTAAGAAGAAGGCAAGTCTCGCGCTGTCGTCATCGTAGCTCGCTAGGCTCGACTTCGGCTTCGGATCTGGATTTGGTCAAATGATCGATTGATTGATTAATTTTTTGGACCAAATTTATTTGTTAATAGTAAATATTAACGTAATATTATTAAATATCTATTTTTCGTAAATGGAAAATTAATATTAAATCTAACGGAAAATTAAGTTTCCTCCACGTCCATTTTCCGTTTTCCATTTTTATAACGAAAAATTAAGTTTCCTCTGTGTTTTGAATTCCCGGTTTATTATTGCGTAAATAGCCATTCATGTTATGGCCGTTTTACGTAAACAACCCTTTTAAAGAGTTGTACCTCTTCAACTTGAACTCAACATATTGCTACCGATCTTTGTGTTCGCTGAAACACTGGGTTTTGAAGTACCGATACACAAGTGTGTAATTCGTTCTATCCTGGGAGTAAATAATCCACAACCTTGGGTACTAGGAGGGGATTAAGTTCCTTAAGGGAATACTGTGTGCGCTCGGATTAAATTCTGTTTCTTTTACATTTATGTTTATACATTATTTTCCGTCTCTAGAATTATTTTACAAATACAATATACTAACAATTATAATCCAGATTCTGCCACTGAGGCTGAAAGTGCTTGCTTTTGTAGCTCTCTTTAGTGATATTCATTATTTTTTCAAAAATATTCTTTTCCTTTTTTCCTTTATGGCTAACTTCAATGCTTTCTAAAATAGGCATTTCCTCTATATATGTACAATATTTTTATTTCAGCAGCTTACTTTCCTATGGTATAAATCAAACCATCCAATATGGTTGTGTGGTCTGTATACGGGAAAAAATGAGCTCATGATGCACTTCGGGCTTCGATAGGGTAAAACGAGCTCGAGATATGATTTCAAAGGATCGGAATCGAAGCAAAGATCTCATCGAGTCAGAATTTGGGGATACAATGCCTGTCCTCGAGAATATCGGAGTTATGATTCAAAATCGATCCAAATCCTGAAAGACTTCGGAGAACATTGTCGAGAAATCAAGAACGACCAACAGAAGGCCGTAATATCCACGACCGATCGGATATCACAGCGTGGATCTCGGCACGTATCGATAAAGAACCAGCAATCAGTTAAACATAAGATTTTTACCTTTTATGGAATTGTACTTAGAGTATGGTTCCCCTAATATATAAAGGGATTCTGATAATTCATTAGACACATTGTAACACACATTCCAAAGTAATATACTACTATATTCACTGTTATTGTATGCTTTTTCTCTCGTTCATTAAAATTGTCCACTATGAACCCGGATCGAGGGTGAATGCTTCACTAAGGTTGGAATCCTCCTCCTCGCGTGGTTTGAATTTACTGTATCTTTACTTGTCCATTCTAACTCAATTTATCATTTTGTATCACATTAATCTACATATCCTTAAAACCACTTACAAAATTTAATTGTTATCTGATTTTGAGGGTAAACAGTTGGGCGCCCACCGTGGGGCTAAGGGTAATAGAGGCAATTTAATACAAATTTCCATAACACACCCTACTTCACACTTGTTCTTTGAAGTATCTTTGATTTCAGGTCAAAGTTTAAAATGTCGAACTCTCAATATGCCCCTCTAAACACAGATGCTGAGTTTAGAAACCATGGCAGAACAACAATATGGTTCCCGGTAACTAGGTGCCCCATGCCGATCCCGACGGAATTCCAGCCGCAGACCCGATCGATGCCAATTCACATATGGCCATCAACGCAAATTTTCCTACCGATCTTGAGAACAGTGTCTGCGGGGGAGTCTGACCGGTAGCCCAAAATATATGTGATGGTGAAGGAGATGGGATCAACTTGCGGGTGATCTTCGAAATGCTGCAGGCTCAGCAGGCAGCGATAGCCCAACCACAGAAAAAAAGTCGCGCTCCCAGTAGAGTTGATCCCGAATCATCCCGGGAAAACACTTGCAGAATGAACCAGCCACATATAGGACAAATGAAGTTGAACCCGGGACCAACCCTGAGATAATAAATATGCTCGAGGAATTGACAAAAGGGATAGAAATGGAGGAAAATAAAATTGAAGCCAACGACAAGAAGGCGGAGACCTACAACTCTAGGGTCGACCAAATCCCGGGAGAACCACCGACACTAAAAGGCCTAGATTCTAAAAAGTTTGTTCAAAAACCTTTTCCTCCGAGCGCAGCTTCAAAGCCAATCCCAAAGAAGTTTCGCATGCTCGAAATTCCTAAGTACAACGGATTAGCTGATCCAAATGAACATGTGACCTCATACATGTGCTCCATCAAGGGGAACGACTTGGAAGTTGATGAGATTGAATATGTCCTGCTGAAAAAGTTTGTAGAGACCTTGTCCAAGAGAGATATGATTTGGTATCACAACTTATCCCCTAAATCTATTGACTCATTTGATATGCTTACAGACTCATTCGTGAAAGCACACGCCGGGACCATCAAGGCCGAGACCAGGAAGTCAGACCTTTTCAAAGTAAAACATAGAGAGGATGAGATGCTCTGGGAATTCATGTCAAGGTTTCAAATGGAATGAATGGACTTGCCGTCGCTGGCAGACGATTGGGCCATTCAGGCCTTCACCCTAGGAATCAATACTTGAAGCTCATTGGCTTCACGACAAGGTGAAGCAAAATCTGGTAGAATATCCGGATGTAACTTGGGCCGATGTGCATAACCTGTATCAATCAAAAATTAGGGTCGAAGATGATCAGCTTGGGGACCCTTCTAGGTCTGTTTATCCCGTATCCAAAAGAGACATTGATCATGAACCAAGGTCAAGTAGAGAACAGTATCACCCATAAAATAGTGATCGTAGGGGTAATGGGTCTGGACGAAACCTTGTGAGAAATGAAAGGAGAAGCGATCGAGGTCAAAATAACCGGGGGCTCATGAGAAAAAATAGTTTGGACAGGCCCGTTGGGCCCAAGGAAGCGTCGAGGTTATCAGAGTACAACTTCAACGTCGATGTTACTGCCATCGTATCTACCATCGGACGCATCAAAGACACCAAGTCGCCTCGAACTCCATAGTCTGGTCCAGCCCAAAGGGATCCCAACTTAATGTGTAAATATCATGGCACTCATGGCCACAGAACAGAAGATTGCCAACAATTGAGAGAGGAAGTAGCCCGGTTATTCAACAATGGACATCTCTGGGAGTTCGTGAGCGGTCGAGACAAAAAATATTTCGGGAATAGAGATCCTAGTAAGCAGATCTAGCAGGAAGAGCCTCAGCACATCATTAACATGATCATCAGTGGGGTCGACGTTCACCATAGGCCGATGTTAAAGCGCACCAAAGTATTCATCACGAGGGAAAAATAGATTCGAGTTATGTAGCTGAAGGAACCTTGTGTTTCAACGACGAGGACACTGAAGGCATCGTGCAACCCGACCATATTGCACTGGTAATATCTGTACTCATAAATAAATCTCGAGTTAAGCGTGTGTTAATTGATCTAGGTAACTCGGCCAATATCACTAGTTCGAGGGTCATGGAACAACTAGGTCTACAAGACCAAATCGTGTCTACAGTCAGAGTCCTAAAAGGATTAAACATGGCATGTGAAACCACTAAAGGGGAGATAACATTACCGGTGAACACCGCCGGAACCATTCAGGAAACAAAGTTCTGCGTGATCAAAGGAGACATGAGGTACAATGCTCTGTTCGGGAGACCTTGGATTCACAACATGAGGGAAGTACCCTCGACGTTTCACCAAGTGCTGGAATTCCCGACACCAAGAGGGATTAAAATAGTTTACGGAGAACATTCGGCCGCAAAGGAGATGTTCATGGTCGACGAGGTGATCCCGTTATCTGCACTTTTGACATTGAAGGGTCTAAGTCTGGTGGCCAAAAAGAAAACCAAATAGCAATTACTAACACCAGCCTCGATCAAACCGAAGAAGTAGGGGATGAGTGAGGACGATGACTACAGAGTTCCCAGGTCTTTCATAATCCCCGATGATTCTGACGCCACCAAATCAACCGTCAAAGAACTGGAGCAAGTCATATCGATCGAACACCTGCCCGATCATAAAGCATCCCTGGGCACGGGGTTAAATCCCGAGCTTAGGAAATAACTCATTCAATTCCTTATAGTTAACATAGATTGTATCGCTTGGTCCCACCTCGATATGACAAGGATTCTGCTGGAGATAACTACTCACAAGCTGAGCCTAGACCCGAAGTTCCATCCAGTCAAGCAGAAAAGGAGGCCTCCGTTTGAAGTCAAGCATGCATTCATCAAGGAAGAGGTATCTAAACTCCTTAAAATAGGGTCCATCCAAGAGGTTAAGTACCCGGATTGGTTAGAAAACGTAGTAGTAATCCCAAAAAAAGGGAATGCTTTAAGAATGTGTGTAGATTATAAAGACTTAAACAAGGCATTCCCCAAGGACTCTTTCCCTCTGCCAAACATCGATCGCATGATCGACGCAACGGCCAGACATGAGATCCTCAGTGTTCTCGACTCCTACTCCGGGCACAACCAAATTTGGATGAACCTGGACGACCAGGAAAAAATGTCCTTTATCACTAAACACGGTAACTACTGTTATAACTTAATGCCATTTGTATTAAAAAATTCCAGTGTCACATACCAACGCCTAGTATATCAGATGTTCGAAGAGCAAATAGGAAAATCAATGAAGGTTTACAGTGACGATGTGTTAGTTAAGTCCCTGCCAGCAGAGGACCATTTGAAACATTTGTAGGAAACCTTCAACATATTGAAGAAATAAAATATGGAGCTGAACCCGGAGAAATGCGCATTCGGAGTCGATTCCGAGAAATTCCTTGAATTCAGGGTGTCCAATCGGGGATTCGAGATTAATCTCGATAAGATCAAGTCCATCGAGGACATCACCGTTATGGATAATGTCAAGGCCATTGAAAGGTTAACCGGCCGCATAGCGCTTTGGGTTAATTCATCTTGAAGTCCTCCGACAAGAGCTAATAATAACTTCTCATGGACCCCCGAGTGCCAACAAGCCTTGGCGGAACTCAAGCGGTACCTCTCGAACCACCTTTGCTTTATACTTCGAAGGTTGACAAACAACTGTACCTGTACTTAGCGGTATCCGAGGTAGCGGTAAGTGGAGTCCTAGTCCAGGAAGAGGAAGGTACGCCGTTTCCTATCTATTATGTTAGCAGAACTCTAGGTGAGGCCGAAACTATGTATCCTCACCTAGAAAAGTTAGCGCTCACTTTGCTAAGCACCTCTAGAAAGCTAAAATCGTATTTTCAATTCCATCCCATATATGTTGTGACCACTTACCCATTAAGAAACATAATGCATAAACCCGAGCTCTCAGGATGATTGGCCAAATGGGCCGTGGAAATCAGCAGGTACGATATCAGATATTGACCCCAAACCGCCATCAAATCTCAAATTTTGGTGGATTTGGTGGCCGACTTCACGCCGGGCCTTATTCCTGAGGTCGAGAAGGAGTTATTCTTGAAATCGGTGACCTCTTCCAAAATCTAGATCCTCTTTATGGACAGTGCCTCGAATGCAAAGTGGTCCGGGTTTGGCAACATGTTGAAGCCACCGATGGGTAATGTAGTTAGGAAATCTATTAGAACTGTAAAATTGACTAGTAACGAGGCTGAGTATGAGGCCATGTTTGCAGGCCTTGAACTGGATAAAATCTTGGGGGCCGAGGTGATCGAAGTTAAGTGTGATTCCCTCCACGTGGTGAACCAAGTTAATGGAATGTACAAAGTCAAAGAGGAATGAATGTGAAGATACCTAGATAAGCTGCATGTGACGTTACATCGGTTCAGTGAATGGACTTTACAACATGTAC
Source organism: Nicotiana paniculata (assembly GCA_005239505.1). Taxonomy (NCBI): domain Eukaryota; kingdom Viridiplantae; phylum Streptophyta; class Magnoliopsida; order Solanales; family Solanaceae; genus Nicotiana; species Nicotiana paniculata. Next base: position 17,097 of record ML327644.1, read on the forward strand.
CTTGGGATCAAAACAACAAGGTCGATGCTCTTACTAACTTGGGATCATTGGTCGATGATGATGAATTCAACTCGGGAACGGTCGTACAGCTTATGAAATCAGAAGTGGAGGAAGTCCATGCGGAGATAAACTCGACAAGCTTAAACTGGGACCAGAGGAACAAATACATAGATTACCTGAAGATCGAAAAACTTCCCTCGGAGCCTAAGGAGTCGAGAGTTTTGTGTATAAAGGCGGCCCGACTCAGCTTGTCCGAAGATGGTACTCTATTACGAAGAAAATTCGATGTCCCGCTCACTATATGTCTAAGATCGGGAGACACTGAGTATGTTATGAGGGAAGTCCATGAGGGCTCCTGCCGGAATCATTCGTGCATCGAGTCGTTGGTTAGGATGATAATCAGAGCCGGCTACTGTCGGATTGACATAGAAAATATAAAAAAGAGTTCATGCGTAAATGCAACGAATGTTAGAGGCATGCTCCGATGATCCATCAACCCGGTGAACTGCTGCATTCGGTCTTGTCACCCTGGCCATTCATGAAATGGGAAATAGACATCATTGGTCCCCTGCCCTGGGCGCCCGGTAAGGCTCATTTTATCTTATTTATGGCAGATTATATTTTCTAAGTGGGTGGAAGCCCAAGCATTTGAGAAAGTCAGAGAGACGAAAACTATTGATTTCATATGGGACCACATAATATGCCGATGCGGAATGTCGACCGAGATCGTGTGCGGCAATGGGAAGATGTTCATCGACAGCAAAGTGAGCAAGTTTTGTGAGGACCATAATATCAAAAGGATCCTATAAACGCCCTATCACCCTAGTGGAAATGGGCAAGCAGAGTCCACGAAAAAAACATACTCCAAAACCTCAAAAAGAGGTTAACCGACGCCAAAAGGAAATGGAAGAAAATCTTGCCCTAAGTCCTATGGGCATATTGTACGACCTCAAAATCCAATACCGGGGCCACCCCGTTCTGGTTGGTCTACGGTGCCGAATCTCGAATACCGGTCGAAGTAGGAGAACCGAGTCTCAGGTTTCGATATGCGACCGGAGAATCAAACAATGGGGCCATGAGTACAAACCTAGAATTTTTAGACAAAAGGCGCGAGGCCGCCCTGATCCAGTTGGCCACCCAAAAGCAACGGATCAAAAGATATTACAATCAGAGAGCCAACCTTCGACACTTCAACGCCGGGGACTTGGTATTAAGAAAGGTGGCACTGATCACCCGAAACCCAAACAAAGGGAAGCTGGGACTGAATTGGGAAGGTCCATATTGAATTATCGAGACCAGCAAAGAATCGTACAAACTCGAAACGGTGAACGGTGAGAGACTACCAAACAATTGGAACATAACCCATTAAAAACGATATTGCTGCTAAGGTACATCCCCATTCATTACTTTTCTTTAAATATATTATGAATTGTACTAACGCTTGAAGATAACGGCCAAGGAATGATGCAAATATTAGGACTGAGAGCACGCGTTGCACTCTTTCTCCCTTGAACTGGTTTTGTCCCAAAGGGGGTTTTCGACAAGGTTTTTAACGAGGCAACGATGGATCGTGCTAACATAGAATTGAAGACCGATTATGTACCAGATTCAAGGTTCGCATCAACAGTATTTGAGCCCTCTCTAAGATCGACCTCGAATACTGGGGGCCATCACCCTTAGGTAATGATTTTAGCAAGGAAGGAAACTTCGTGCTCAAACAAGTCTGGACTTAGTGGATAAAATTTGTTGTAAGGGCCAAACAGTCAAATGAACCGTGCCGACATATATCACTTAAACCATAACATGAAGCTTGTACACATTTTCAATCTTGTATGTGGAACAGAAATGTCACGACCCAAAATCCTGAAGGTCGTGATGGCGCCGGACATCAATGTCAAGCAAGCCCAGTCACTAATCAATTGAAATAACTTCCCGGTTTTAACATTTATGAAAACATTTCCTTTCAATTTATTACATAATAACCAATTAAAATATGTCAATTTGGAAAAATGGTTTGAATAATATACTTTAACAATTATGAACCAACACATAGCCCAGAACCCGGTGTCACAAGTACATGAGCAATTTCTAAGAACTTACAAAATCATTACAAGCCTGCCCGAAATACAACCGGACAAGGAAATTTTAAAATAAAACTGAATACAGTACGAAGGAGACTCTGTCAGCTGCGGATCGCCTCCGAATGATGCAGCTCGCCTAAGTCTCTGGATCCTCCATATTGCTATGAAAGTACCCGTGCAATAAAATGCACAACAAGTGCAACATGAGTACAAAAACAACGTGTACTCAGTAAGTCGCCCGCCTAACCTCAGGGAGGTAGTGACGAGAGGTCATATAAGACACTTACTAAGGGTCAATTTAGAATATTTAAGTATGACACTAAGCATGATCATCAAGGGAAATTCATTGAAATCAGGAATAAGACATTTTCGACCCCGTTCACGTTTAACACTTTATATCTTCGTTATATTAATAACAATTAATCAACATGGTGATTTAATCAAATGACAATTTTTCGACTAAAGGAACAACTTCTTCCGAAATCTTTTTAATAACTTCAAATCTCTGTCATTTCAATTGAGAACTTAATATTTCCGGCCAGTAATCAGGCAAACTCATAGCAACTATGCAGTAAATAGCATGTGCAAGCAACGCCGAGGGTCGTTCGGCCCGAACCAACATAAACATAAATTGTGCACCGCCGAGGGTCGAATGGCTCGAACCATAGATGCATCTATCTACCCCGCTCGCGAGTCAATCATGCGACGCGGTTACAATAATAAGGCCAACCTGCTCGCGAATCATACATGCGACTCAGGTGCTCATAAGAATACATACACAAATACAGGGTCTTCCTGCTCGCCAATCACTCATGCGACTCAGGCACCCAAAGTTACACATATCCACATAATAAATTCGTATTTTTATCAAGAAAACCGTTTCTCTCAGGAAAAAAAATGGTAAAGTCTTTATTAAAAGAAACATGAAATATAGGTTCTGAAATCTTTATTTTTGAAACTCATTTGTCCAGTTTAGTAATACTCCATGACGCCACCCAGTCCAGGTACACACATATTCACAACGGAAACAATTCTCTTTTTAGAAGGTTAACACTATGAGCTCTAGTTTTCTTTTAAACACCCAATTACGTTTCAGTCATATCAGCAATTTAATAACACATGCAGGGTTACTGGTACACACATGAAGCATGCTAGTGGGTCCTAGGCTACCCGGACATGGCATAATAGTAGCTACGCACGGACTCCCGTTACCTCATGCATACGTAACCCATGAAGATAATAGCATATACTGAATTAATTCACCTAGGGGGACGATTCCTCCTCACAAAGTTAGAAAGGAGACTTACCTTGCTACGAAATTCTTTAACCGGCCTCCAAGCCCTTCTGATGACCCCGAACGTCGCACAACGCTCCGAAACTATCCAAACAACGAAAAGCCAATGAAAATATACTCTAATATTTGCAACAATTCCAAATCATATACTTTCCCAGCTCCGCTCAGTGAAATGACTAAAATGCCCTCGGGCCCACGTGCCCGGAATCTGAAATTTCTCGAAGATATACCCTACCCATAGCGTTACTAACTCAAATACACAATTTACTCTAATATGCATGCTCAATTCGTGGCTAAAATCCAAATTCCCATAATTCTAGGTTTCTTCAATATTTCCCAAATTTTCCTCAATTTCTACTACCAAATCTATGTTATAATCTTGCATTAAATTAAAAAACGGGAGGAATTTACTTACCTCTTGATGCTTGGTGAAATCTCCTTTGAAAGCTCTCCAAAATCACCTAACCCATCAAGAAAATGAAGAAAATGAAGACAATGAACCAAATTCTCGCTTAAAACAATCTGCCCAGGCCCATTTACCGCACCTGCGATCCGGCAGGTGTGACCAAATCACCCGCACTTGCGATTTCCTTCATCTCCAGCCAAATCGCACCTGCGCCTACTTCCCGCACCTACGGCTTCGCAGGTGCGGAATATCCATCGCACCTATGGTTCCCAGCCAAGCCAAGCCCAAACTCGCACCTGCGACTCCCAAGCCGCACCTGTGGTCAAAGCCTCGCAGGTGCGGTTGCACCAGATGACAGCAGTTCAGCCTTTCTTCCAACTTCAACTTTGATCCGTTAACCACTCGGAATCCACCCGAGGCCCCCGGGACCCCGTCCAATTATACCAACCTGTCCCAAAACATGAAACGGACTTGCTCGAGCCCTCAAATCACATCAAACAACGCCAAAATCATGAATCACACTCAATCCGATCCTTTAAGAACTTAGAATTTCAAACTTCTACATCCGATGCTGAAACCTAACAAATCACGTCCGATTGACCTCAAATTTTGCATGCAAGTCATGTTCAACATTATGGACCTGCTCCAACTCCCGGAATCGCATTCCGACCTCGATATCAAAACATCCACTTCCGACCGGATTTCCCAAAAACCTTCAAATTTCTATCTTTAGCCAAAAGACTCCAAAATGACCTACGGACAACCAAATTCACTTCCGATCGCGCTCCCAATTCCAGAATCACCTTACGAAGCTATTCCTAGACTCGAAATCCCAAAAGGACATCAACCTCACTGATATGCACTTCAACCCCAAATTCAGGAAATCCTTCTAAAATGCTAACTTCCATAATATACGCCAAAACGCTCCCGGGTTATCCAAAACCCGATCCAGACATACCCCAAGTCCGAAATCATCATACGAACCTGCTGGAACCTTCAAATCCTGATTCGGAGATCGTTTACTCAAAATTCTAATCTTAATTGATTTCTCCAACTGAAGGCTTCTGAAATGAGAATTTTATTTCCAAACCAACTCTAAACTTCCTGAAATTAAATTGCGACCATGCCCACGAGTCATAATACTTGAAACGAAGTTGTTCACGGCCTCAAACCGCTGAACGTCGCGCTAGAGCTCAAAAAGACCGGTCGGGTCATTACATTCTCCCCCACTTAAACCGACATTCGTCCTCGAACGTGCTAAGAACTGCTCTGGAGCTACCTGAAATCACTGTTTAACATCTCGAGCACCTGCCCGTGCTACCACCACCCAGTCGAGCACAATAGCTTGATCAAATCAGGAGATTTCTTCTTTATCCATATAATAAGCTCAGAATTCATTCAAACACCTGAAATTTCTCTAGCCAGGCTTAGTTTCAATATGTATAAGCACAACACCAACTAGCACATGATATACTAGATCATAACTGCATGCTCTTGCCGAATCGGCACCATGCACCGCATAACCCATCGTCTGACCTGAGCGACACTCCTAGAACCTTATTAGCTACGGCCCACGAATCTGATGCTCCCAATGCACCTCATAACAAATTTACATACACCCTGCTATGATGTTGACGATACCACCACAACGGTGGAAATGTGCAGAAATTCACACTCAACTACAGAGTCAACAAGTCCTTGAATACCTCATCTTAACTAGAATCGTCACTTTCATTATGAACCTGAATGATGGTATTTTTCCTTTAATATACACTTCGCATAACCTTATCGTACTGATCCCAGGTCCGGCAATATCGTCTCACCCAGTATGAATTGCTCAGACAACAAGTTACCCCAAAAAACGTGGTTGACAGCCTCACATGATACCGCATCGCCCAATAGGCCATAACTCGAACATGATAATAAGAAACGACTCAGGACAGAACTACTCAGCTCACGCAACTAATATGAATTCTTACCCAAAAATAGGAAATAAATCACAAGAAGATAAATACATATTAACCTTCTCATCATCACACTATTGCAGCGTGCAACCCGATCCGAATAACATACCCATGGCGGCATGCCACCCGATCCCAATAATATACCCGGTGTGCCACCCGATCCCAAATAACATCAAACTCATGCAAGGAAATATATATACGGAGCTAATTTTCTCACTATCACGAATTACTGAATATCGATCACAAGCACGCTAAGTGCATAAGACCATCCTGGGGAGACTGATAAAGCCATAGGCTACAAAACTCAAGCACAACTGAGGTGCGATATATACATACTGCTTCCCGCACTTAACATACCAACATGAGGTAGCGCAAAAATTCTATCATAGCTTTGTGAACAATTCATCATATAGAAACTTTTTACTTGATTCCATTCAAGAGTACCATCTCAACACACGAGTGAATTCCCATTATCACCCAGATCATGCAAATCCTAAGTGATAGTCTATACCACCATAACCCTTCCGGGATCCGCCTACACATGACAGGCCATAGCACTCAAATGTTCCCATGAAATCCATTACGACGTCCGACAAGCCTCGCACACAACGTCATAAACCACATGCATAACTAAATCACATCAAAGGAACCAACCACTGCAGCAAACATGCCATTTCAACCATGGCCGATCAATCTATCTTCTTTTAATCATCATCAATTGCCTCAGAAATAATAACAACTTCCTTCAACCCATATCAAACTCAACCCTCACTCATCCCGAGTGACCTTGATTCACGAGACTATGCTGCCCAAATCCCGCAACCCGTCTCATACCCTCCTGATAATCTTTTCTTCAATCCGGAGTCTATTTCTCTCACTCCTCCAATATTATCTTGTATGCTGAAACATATCATAGAACATTCCAACCATCCTCACTTTTCTCAAAGATTACTCTGCAAGAGCTCGATTCTCGATCATACTGTTGCCTGAAATCCTAAATTGCCGCATTCTTAACCTTTGAACTCACTAGGACCGCTATTGAGAGTCACCCACTCTGACTGGCCTCGAATACTATCAACCCCAAGGCTCTCCTAGCACAGGAACACCTTTTTCAATGAAACACGTGATTGAGTCACTATCCTTACAACTCGCCCATGCCTTAAGCATAAATTCTGAATCTTCCAAAGCTTAACCCTGATCTGTCAGGGCCAACTTTTGCACAAATCCATCAAATCTCACGCACAATTACAATTTTACTCCTTTTTCCTTAGCTTAAATAACTCGCCAACAAGCCGACAATCCTCAACCCCATGCGAAGACGATCCTACAACCAACTGCAGATGGTGGGACTCCCCCACTTAACCCGAAGCTACTCCTTGCACCACTCTAGACCCTGCAGATATCCTTCCTCCTTTGATATCACGATCCCTGCCAAATGCATTCTTCAACCTTCTTCTCGATACTCTGATCCCACGCAATCGAAGAAACCATAGCACCGCCGAACCTAACACATTCCATCCGATCAATGACGAGGACTACACGTCACAAGTGCATATCCCACCTCACTCGAAGACACCCAGTCTTACTACTTTATCAATCCCAACCGAGCCATTCATGCTCTAAATGCCTTCCCTCTGCCAGAACAAAAGAACTAAAATCTCGAAATCATACTCTAAGAGGACCTCCCTTCAAACCATCCGTCTCCCCAACCCGCGGGCAAACATTCTATCATCATATCGACACCGCGCGACAATCAATTTCAACCATCATCACTACCCGAGCACAACCTTAAGGCTCCCAGAAACACAACTACTAAGCTGAAACAACATATTACCCTTTTCACAGGGCCATAATAACAACCACGACCATTCACACATGGAAGCATCTCGAATTACATTCGTAGCACCATTCCCATTCCTCAAACTCCTGATCCATAGCAAGAGCTTCGCGACGCGTAAGATTGAGATATAGGCATAAGCCTCAATAGAATCAAATCAACTCGCACAATGAAGAATAAAGAAGGGAAGTACTCCTACCATCCATGTAGCCACTCGAAGATAAGTACAGATGTCTCCATACCGATCCGCAAGACTCTACTAGACTTGCTCATGACTTGTGAGACCTACGGGAACCTAGCGCTCTGATACCATGTTGTCACGACCCAAAATCACGAAGGTCGTGATGGCGCCAAACATCAATGTCAGGCAAGCCCAGTCATTAATCAATTGAAATAACTTCCCGGTTTTAACATTTATGAAAACATTTCCTTTCAATTTATTACATAATAACCAATTAAAATCTGTCAATTTGGAAAAATGGTTTGAATAATATACTTTAATAATTATGAACCAACACATATCCCAGAACCCGGTGTCACAAGTACATGAGCAATTTCTGAAAAACTTATAAAATCATTACAAGCCTGTCCGAAATACAACTGGACAAGGAAATTTTAAAATAAAACTGAATACAGTACGAAGGAGAATCCGTCAGCTGCGGATCGCCTCCGGATGATGCAGCTTACCTAAGTCTCCGGATCCTCCACAGTGGAATGGAAGTACCTGTGCAATAAAATGCACAGCAAGTGCAACATGAGTACAAAAACAATGTGTACTCAGTAAGTCGCCCGCCTAACCTCAGAGAGGTAGTGACGGGAGGTCATATTAGACACTTACTAAGGGTCAATTTAGAATATTTAAGTATAAATCTAAGCATGATCATCAAGGGAAATTCATTGAAATCAGGAATAAAACATTTTCGACTCCGTTCACGTTTAACACTTTATATCTTCGTTATATTAATAACATTTAATCAACATGGTGATTTAATCAAATGACAATTTGTCGATGAAAGGAACAACTTCTTTCGAAATATTTTTAATAACTTCAAATCTCTGTCATTTCAATTGAGAACTTAATATTTCTGGCCAGTAATCAGGCAAACTCATAGCAACTATGCAGTAAATAGCATGCACAAGCAACGCCGAGGGTTGTTCGGCCCGAACCAACATAAACATAAATTGCGCACTGCCGAGGTCGAATGGCTCGAACCATAGATGCATCTATCTGCCCCGCTCACGAATCAATCATGCGACGCGGTTAAAATAATAAGGCCAACCTACTCGCGAATCATACATGCGACTCAGGTGCTCATAAGAATACATACACAAATACAGGGTCTTCCTGCTCGCCAATCACTCATGCGACTCTGCACCCAAAGTTACACATATCCACATAATAAATTCGTATTTTTATCAAGAAAATCGTTTCTCTCAGGAAAAAAAAATGGTAAAGTCTTTATTAAAAGAAACATGAAATGTAGGTTCTGAAATCTTTATTTTTGAAACTCATTTGTCCAGTTTAGTAATACTCCATGATGCCACCCAGTCCAGGAACACATCTATTCACAGCGGAAACAATTCTCTTTTTAGAAGGTTAACACTATGAGCTCTAGTTTTCTTTTAAACACCCAATTACGTTTCGGTCATATCAGCAATTTAGTAACAAATGCAGGATTACAAGTACACACATGAAGCATGCTAGTGGATCCTGGCTACCCGGACATCGCATAGTAGTAGCTACGCACGGACTCCCGTCACCTCGTACGTACGTAGCCCCCGAAGACAATAGCATTTACTGAATTAATTAATCTAGTGGGGACAATTCCCCCTCACAAAGTTATAAAGGAGACTTACCTTGCTCCGAAATTCCTTAACCGGCCTCCAAACCCTTCCGATGATCCCAAACGTCGCACAACGCTCCGAAACTATCCAAACAATGAAAAGACAATGAAAATATACTCTAATATTTGCAACAATTCCAAATCATATACTTTCCCAGCTCCGCTCAGTGAAATGATTAAAATTCCCTCGGGCCCACGTGCCCGGAATCCAAAATTTCTCGAATATATACCCTACCCATAGAGTTACTAACTCAAATACACAATTTACTCTAATATGTATGCTTAATTCGTGGTTAAAATCCAAATTCCCATAATTCTAGGTTTCTTCAATATTTCCCAAATTTTCCTCAATTTCTACTACCAAATCTATGTAATAATCTAGCATTAAATTCAAAAACGGGAGGAATTTACTTACCTCTTGATGCTTGGTGAAATCTCCTTTGAAAGCTCTCCAAAATCGCCTAACCCATGAAGAAAATGAAGACAATGAACCAAATTCTCGCTTAAAACAATCTGCCCAGGCCCATTTACTGCACCTGCGGTTTCCTTCATCTCCAGCCAAATCGCACCTACGCCCCACTTCCCGCACCTACGCCCCACTTCCCGCACCTGCGGTTCACAGGTGCGGAATATCCATCACACATGCGGCTTCGCAGGTGCGGAATATCCATCGCACCTGCGGTTCCCAGCCAAGCCAAGCCCAAACTCGAACTTGCGACTCCCAAGTTGCACCAGCGGCTCCGCACCTGCGGTCAAAGCCTCGCAGGTGCGGTTGCACAAGATGACAGCAGTTCAGCCCTTATTCCAACTTTAACTTTGATCTGTTAACCACCCGAAATCCACCCGAGGCCCCCGGGACCCCGTCCAATTATACCAACCTGTCCCAAAACATGACACAAACTTTCTCGAGCCCTCAAATCACATCAAACAACGCCAAAATAACGAATCGCACTCAATCCGATCCTTTAAGAACTTAGAATTTCAAACTTCTATATCCGATACCGAAACCTAACAAATCACGCCTGATTGACCTCAAATTTTTTACGCAAGTCATATTCAACATTACGGACCTGCTCCAACTTCCGGAATCGTATTCCGACCTTGATATCAAAACTTCCACTTCCGACCGGATTTTCTAAAAACCTTCAAATTTCTATCTTTAGCCAAAAGACTCCAAAATGACCTACGGACATCCAAATTCACTTTCGATCCCGCTCCCAATTCAAGAATCACATTACGGAGCTATTCCCAAAATCGGAATCCCAAAAGGACATCAACCTCATTGATATGCACTTCAACCCCAAATTCATGAAATCCTTCTAAAATGCAAACTTCCATAATATATTCCAAAACGCTCCCGGGTTAGCCAAAACCGGATCCGGACATATCCCCAAGTCCGCAATCATCATACGAACCTGCTGGAAATTTCAAATCCTGATTTGGAGATCGTTTACTCATAATTCCAATCTTAATTGATTTCTCCAACTTAAGGCTTCTGAAATGAGAATTTTCTTTCCAAACCAACTCTAAACTTCCTGAAATTAAATTCCGACCATGCCCACGGGTCATAATACTTGAAACGAAGCTGTCCACGGCCTCAAATCGCTGAACGACGTGCTAGAGCTCAAAACGACCGGTCGGGTCGTTACAAGAAATAAAAGAAAATTTCTACCTTGCAGATACATATTTTGTTTCTTAAAAACTACAGTAATTTTTTTCTTAAGGACATCGGGGCCAAGGGCCACCTCTGTCTGAATCCAAGAGATTAACCCCGCTCGGGGACTATCATCATGGGCAAGCTCGGACAGCTCGACCTACGAAGCTCGGGGGCACAAAACCTATTGGGCAGTGTCTAAACTTCAAAGGTTACGGCCACCCACATTCGGGGATTGTCGTCTCGAGCAAGCCCCGACGGTTCGGGGTAATAAGCCCATGGGACAAAACCCGAACTTAAAAGGCTATGGCCATCCTAGACCAGCTCGGAGACGTTCGAGATCCGTAACCAAAATATAAGGCCTTCAAAATTTCTAAACCAGTTCAAAGGCTATCCTCGGAAAAATTATAATCTTAGAAATCCTAAGTAAACACTTCGGGGAAAGCTTCCGGTCATATCAATCCCCACGAGTCTTAAGCAAAATAATATCAATAACGAGCATTGTTCGAACCTCCGAACAAGACCTAATTATTACGTGCTAAGGCATTCAAAATCCTTGTATATATATACATAAATCTTTACAAAGGCCAAATGACCTCAACAAAATACCAAAGTACAAAAGTGACGAAAAATATACAAGGCACCTAAGAAGCCCGATCTTCGCCGGAGCCCGTCACGTCACCGGAGCCATCGGGATATTCCCTGTCCTCGGATCCGCCCGATCCCTCAAATTTTCCTCATCCTCAGGGTACACCAACTTCTTGGCCTCGGCCAAGAGCCTCTTAACATTTTCAATCTCGGCCGATAAATCGAACACCGGGCATGAACTTCTTCAAGAGCCTCCCTTCGGGACTGCCACCCCACATATTTACAATGGCCTTCAGACGTTCCTGAGCCTCCTCAGCATCAGCTTTGTACTGGGCCACCATCTCTTCAACATCGGCCTTGGTTATTTATGACACTGAATTGGCTGCTTCAAGCTCCTTGGTAAGGGTATCCCGTGCGGCAATGACCGAGCCTAGCTGATATTGGAGGTCTTCAATTTTTTGGGACCGAGTTTCAGCTTTCTCCTTCACCGATCGAATTTGGACCTCTGGCGAGGACAGTTGCTCCTAGGCAGTATCCTTTTCTAAAGACAATTGGTCCATCTTGCCCTTCCACTCTTCGGCCATGGCCTGGGCTTCGTCCATCTCAGCCTGGAGGTGGTCGACCCTATCAAACTTCTGCCTGCGGATTATGACCGTTAGACGTCGTGCCTAGATCATCATCACTAACTTCAAAGAGTTTTTCTTGTTCCACCAGATCGGCTTATTCTTTCTGAGCCGCATTCGACTCGGCTCGAAGGCTCTTGAATTCTCCTTCACGTTGCTCACTGAGAAGCTTATACATTCCTCTCTTCTCAACAAGCTCTTTGAATCGGACTCGAGTTGCTTCAGATCATCCTAGTACCGGAGGAAGGTTTCATGGTAGAGCACCAAGGCCTGCAAAAATGAGAAAAGATATTAGAATTATCAAGAACTAAAGTTGAAAAATAAAAACGTTTTGTAACACCTTACCCTGTTCAGCGCCTGTTGTGCTTCGTTGAACAGGCATGGCGCACCTACCTCGTTCATTTTTGCCTGGTCATCTTCGGTTACCAGGCACCGTAGGTAACTAGCTATACCTACAAGGGCGGAAATAATCTGGGCATCCTCCGAAATAGTGATAATGACAGACATCTTATGAACAGGATCCGTGCTCGGAGCAGGGAACAGATTGATCAATCTCGGGCTCAAGCTCGATTGCACGACCACTGAGGGTGGACTTTTCCTTGGCACTTCTAAGTCACCCAATCCGGTGAAATCCTTCAGGGCTAATAAGTCTATACCTTCAAAAACATCCTCAGAGGGGATCGTCCGCTCCATGGACCCCCTCGTGGGATCGCTCCTTAGTCGTTCGGGCTTCGTCGAACATTGATTCTGTGAATGAAGGAGATCTCGAAATATCTATAACGCCGAGCGGGGCAGAGCCGGCGTCTTGAGAGTTCTCGGTCCTCACTTCGGCATCAGCCTCACGAACCTGATGGGGATTATCTTCCATCGTTTCCCCTTGGCTGCCCCGTGTTCCTTGGGGACTGACGGCTCGTGGGCCACAAAGATTTCATCCTCCTCGGGCTTGTCTCTAATCTGGTGGAGTGATTCTGAATCAAGCACTCATAAGCTGGAGGTTTCCTTTGGCTTATTAACCAGCCTCCTTCTCATTTTTGTTTTATCCGAGCTCGGGGAACTTCGGGCCCTTTTACTTTTCTTCTCCCCTGTTGTGGCTCCGGGCTTTCCTGAAGCAGAAGAATCGGCAGGTATTTCCTCGTCCCCAACCGGGGGCCTAAGCTCGATGGTCTTAGGCAAACCTGCAAAAGTGAAGTAAAGAAAAAATAATAAGAACTTAATGCTAAGAGAAGAAGCCTAACATAACCTACTCGGAAAAGAAATCTTACCATGAGAACGGGCCTCCCAACAGCCCTTCGAGAGTTTGAGCCACGAGCGCTCAGAGTAGGGCATCTGTGAGACAATACCTTCGACCCACTCCTTGAGTAGAGGGACACCATTAGGGACTCGAGCGACAACTGCACCACCACGAATACTAATGAGAAAAAGAGAGATGAACACGAAATCAACATTCAAGGGGAACTTTTACTTGCGTGATGAATTCCACTTCTCGGGGAATGGTCTGAATTTGGTCGGGATCACATCCGAGGTCCTCACCTGGACAAAATGACCCTGCCAGTCTCAATTTTGTTCCTTGTCGATGCTTGAAAATAGGGCTTTGCTGGCCCGGCGTACAAGCTTTATCAGTCCCCCTCGGAAGATTCAGGGACTGTATAAACAGAGCAGATGATCAATGGTAAAAGTGCACAAATCGATTTTATTCAAACAAATTGGAGGAGGATCACGATCTTTCACAGTGAAGGGTGAATTTGGCCAAGGCATACGTTATACCTCCTACAAAATTCTAGGATGACCGAGTCCATCGGGCCTAATGTAAAAGGATAAGTGCAAACATTCAGATATCCCTCGACATGAGTGGTCATGGCCTCTTTGGAGCCGGGGATCATGATGTCCTTGTCGGCCCAGTTGCAGTCTTTTCAGACTGTGGGGAGGTCCTCTTCAGTGATTGAGCAAATGTATCTCGAGGCATCTTCACTCCAACATGGTGCCTAAGAACGCTTCTCGACCATAAAGTCGCCAGCGACCGAACAACCCCCGAAAATGAACATTTTCAAGGGAGGTTCAGGAGTCGGTTCATAGCTAACCACGTTAGCAGCGGCTCTCTCGAGGTCCACCACATCGGAAGTGGTTTCGTTGGTTCCGGTAGTCGTTTATGAGGTAGAAGGGACCTTTTAGGGAACAAATTTTGAGGTTTTTGCCATTATAAGGGAAAGCTTGAAGGAGATAGACAAAGGTTGAAAATTGGAAGCTCAGATGTGTTGGCTTGAGTGGATGATAAGTAAAAAATTTGCAAAGGTATCTTGAGTAACAGAGGTAAAAATGCTAGAATATGAAAAAGAGTAATGAAATCGAAAGGGTACGAGGGTCGAAGGTTTGATGTAAAGTAAAAAATGAGCGAAGAAGGGGTTATTTATAGGGTTTGCGCGACATTTCTCATCCAAGGAGAGCCAACTGACGATTGACATGCATTTAAGGCCATTATGACATGACTGACGAGGCGTTTCGGACTTTTTATCGTTTTTGTCACGGCGTATGGATTCAGGAAAAAACTGATCTCATGATACACTCCGGCCTTCGATAGGGTAAAACGAGCTCGAGATATGATTGCGAAGGATCAGAATCGAAGCAAATGTCTCATCTAGTCAGAATTCGGGAACACAATGCCTGTCCTCGAGAATGTCGGATTTATGATTCGAAATCGATTCAAATCCTGAAAGACTTCGGAGAACATTGTCGGGTAATCTAGGACGACAACAGAAGGCCGTAATATCCGCGACCGGTCGGATATCACTACGCGGATCTCGGCACGTATCGATAATGAACCGGCAAACAGTTAAATAGAAGATTTTTTACCTTTTATGGAATTGTACTTAGTGTAGGATTCTCCTACTATATAAAGGGGGTTCTGATAATTTATTAGACACGTTGTAACACGCATTCCAAAGTAATGTACTACTATTTTTAGTGTTATTGTAAGCTTTTTCTCTCATTCATCAAAATTGTCCACTATGAGTCCGGATCGAGCTTTTTCTCCTCGCGTAGTTTGAATTTATTGTATCTTTACTTGGGCATTCTAACTTAATTTATCGTTTTATATCAAATTAATTCACATATTTTTAAAACCACTTATAAATTTAATTGTTATCCGATTTTGAGTGTAAACATGCTCAAATCTGGCCGTCTAATTTTGTAGTGAATCTTGAAAAGAATGTACTGCTACTTTATTGGTTCTTTATCCTTTTTCGCTTAGAGAATCTGATGCAGTTACAAATACTAACCAAAAAACTAGCACTACGTGACATCTGCTTTTGTTCTTAGGATCAGATTCTTACAAAATATCTCCCAAGAAACAAAATAGCTGCTCTCTTTAATCCAGAAATCTTCTACTATACTAAGTATTACTCCCATATAATAGCGTTGCAATTGTTCGGTTTAGAAAAGAAAGACGTAGAAATATCTAAGAATATCTAAACTATCACGTTAAGAGAAAATAAAGGCAAGATATTTGTCTACTTTTAAACATTTTCATGTATTGGTGGAAAAAAGGCATGGCACGTAGGTCATCAGTGAAGTGATATGTGGCAATTTCAGTTGAGTCAATAAAAGAAAACGAAAAGGCACGGATGAAACACTGTGAGTGTATCATCAGAAGAGATATCGATTCGGACAACCAAAAAAGAAGAAATATGCACGAGATGAATGAAGACTGAAAAAGGAAAAAATTCGCGAATATGTTATAATATCGGTATTAACTTTGATTACGGGCGATCTTCAGTTATTATTGTAATCGTTACAATTAAATATGATAACGGGCAAGCCAGAAAATTAATGTCATTAACGAGCCAGAATTAAGTAAGGAAATCGTTACAATTATGTGTCCTTATATAAGGACCCATACCTCATTTTGTATCGGCATCTGAATATCTTTCAATATATGCAATCGGCCTTTTACTTTATTTGATTCAAGTGTTCAATCCCCAATTCTGGGAGAGATGAGCAATCAACAATAAGCTTTCTTTCCTTACTTATTATTTTCATTATTTCCTATTCTTTAAATTACCAAGAAAGTGAAGTAATTTTGGTTATATTAACTTAGCTTTGACCGTAAAATCTATTTTGGTGTTAAACAAATTGGTTCCGATATCGAAAATTCGATAATCTGTTCACTTTCTAAATCTCATTTTTTTAGTAACAAAACATGTCCACTGCTAACGAAATTAATCAGGTGAATAAAAAATGTGGAACTCCACCACATCATACACCTACAGCTACTCCCAGCATTCACGAGAAAGTTCACCTGAAAGGTCTGCTTCACCAACTAACGGGAAACAAAGAGGTGAACAAACTGTCGAGCGGAATGCTTTGAAGCTGTTGATTGCACAACATGTGAACAAAGCACTGCGAGCTTTTGCGAGTGGATTCCTCAAGGCTGCACAAACTCCACCACCAGTGAATACCACCTTGAAAAATTCGCGTTCAGGACTTGACAATTCTAGAAGTGGAGATATGCCAAACGAATCCTGAGATGCAGGATCAGGTACACCGAATAATTACAATTCATAAAAATTAGTACTAACATTGAAGAAACAGATGAAGGAGCAAAATGAGCGTATCGAGAAAATATCTTGCGTGCCTCCTGTAATCAAGGGTGTGGACATTAACAAATATTTACAACAGCCCTGGAAACTAAGTGCAGCACCTTTGCCAATTCCCAAAAAGTTTAAAATGCCTGATATCCCTAAATATGATGGGATATCTGACCCACGGGATAACGTTACCGTATTCGCATGGTACTCATTCCTACCTGAACAATATATTCACTCTTTAGCTGAGCTTGCAGATTCGTTTTATAAAAGCACATTTGGGGGGCCAAAAAATTGAAAAAGGGATGGAAAATCTTCAAATTTAAACAGGGAAGTACATAATTACTCAGAGAGTTAGTAGATAGATTCCAACGTGAGAGGATGATGTGTCCACGAGTACCTGGTAATTGGGTGGCTATGGCATTTGCAAATAATTTGAATGAGAAAACTTCAGAAGCCACGAGAAGGTTGAAAGAGAGTTTGCGGGAGCTTCCTGCAACTACTTGGAACGATCTGTAAGCTCGATATAAAACGAAGTTGCGAATAGAAGAAGATACGGTTACTCAGCCAAGGGCAGATGAAAGGCCAGGATCTAGATGCTCGGAATCAGAGAGAAGGTCTGGTAAGAGTAGGTATGAGCCTTACATGGGACCTGCAGGGCGAGATTCCCGGTATAAACAAGAAAATGCACGGTTCAATTCAAGATCAAGATAAAAGGAGGCGAGTTCTTCTTCCCGATTCAAAAAAGGAACATGACACACGAGGCAATGATTCCAGCACTCAAGCAAAAATATAAGATTATAGTTTCAACATCAGCACTTCTGAATTAGTGACTATTCTAAGAGGAATGGTAGATAAGTTACAATGGCCAAAAGAAATAATATCATTTCCAAACCAAAGGAACCGAGAATTCTGGTGCGAGTTTCACAATGATCATGACGATAGAACAGCGGATTGCAGGCTCTTACAATGAGAAGTTGAATATCTACTGAACCAAAGCTATCTCACTGATTTTCTTTGTAAGAAAGGAAAACAATCTTACATGAAAAACAGACAAGAACCACCAAAGCCTCTATCTCTAATAAGAACGGTAAACATCATAACCAGGGGGAGGGGGAGAAGTTAATAGGGTAACGTATGCAGCTGCAAAAAAAATATCAAAGTTCATTGTCACCCACGGGAAACGAGTTCGCCAAGCTTTGGAAGGAGACATCATAGTGTTTGATAATGAAGATGCGGATGGTTTGATGATTCCTCACAACGATGCACTGATAATTTCTTTACTTTTACATGACACTGGCGTTAAACGAGTTTTGATTGACCTAGGTAGCTCAGCAAATATCATTTTACTGAGAGTGGTAAATGAAATGAAAAGCGAATGATAGAATCATACCCAAAGCACGATCATTATTTGGGTTCGATAATTCAAGCGTCGTTACGAAACGGGAAGTTGTATTAGCTAAATTTGTAGAAGGTGTCATCAAAGACACAAAGTTTCAGGTAATAGACACGGACATGACCTATAATATAATCATGGGTAGACCATGAATTCATAATATGGATGCTGTCCCTTCCACGTTGCATCAAGTCATCAAATTTTCATCACAGTGGGGGATCCAAAAAATTTGGGGACATCAACATGCAATGAGGAGATTAATTCAGTGGATTGCAAATACAACATCCAATGACGCAGATGCAAAATAGCAATTAAATAATTCAGTTGAGGACAATTCTACTCATGTCCCAATTGAAAGTCCACAAGGTCAAGCTGATATGGATTGAAGACCTGATATGATTCCAGAACCAGAGGAAAATGATAATATCAAAAGAACCACGGAGGAGCTTGAAGCTGTAATATTATTTATCCACTGGCCTGAAAGAAAAGTTTACATCAGAGCAAACTTGAGCCCGGAACTGAGTGGTAAATTAATTGAATTCTTATGTGCTAATTCAGATTGTTTTGCTTGGTTGCATTCAAATATGATAGGTATACCACCAGAGGTAATGACTCTTAATCTGGATGAGGACCCATTACATCCGCCTGTCAAACAGAAGAAAATGAAGCAAGAAGCATTTATAAAATTAAGTAATCCAGGATGAGGTATAGAAACTTCTGAAAATTAGTTCCATACAAGAGGTAAAGTACTCTGACTGGTTAGTTAATATTGTTGTTGTTCGAGTGGAAAGTGGCGAGTTTTTTGTAAATTATACTAATTTAAATAAGGCTTTCCCTAAATATTCATTTTCTTTACCGCACATAGACCAGTTAATAGATGCTACCGCAAGTCATGAACTTTTAATTTTTTAGATGCTTATATTGGTTATAATCAGATAAAAATAGACCCTCTATATGAGGAAAAGACCTCATTTACCACAGACATGGGGACTTACTGTTATAAAGTCATGCCATTTTGCTTGAAAAATGCTAGAGCGACATATCAAAGATTGGTGATCAAAATGTTTCATGATCACTTGGGAAAAACTATGGAGGTCAACGTAGATGATACTTGTTCAAGTCAACACATGCAGATAAATGTGCATTTGGCATTGCTTCAGGTAAATTTTTGGGTTTTTGTTGTTTCTACCAGAGGTATTGAAGTAAATCCCGCGCAGATAAAAGCAATTGAAGAAATACTTTATGTACTTTCGAGTGTAAATGCCTAATTTTTGCTCCTTCTTTTTCTTCTTGTATTATATTTTCTTTTTAGGTTTATTATGTATATGTTTGTAGGCATTGTAGTTATATTTAAGCTAATAATTTATTAAGGGAGTTAAGGGAATTGGCCTTGTGTTTTTATAGCTGGAATTGGGCCAAAATTGGCCAAGATTAGTGGCCCAAGAGTACCTGACCCGCCCAACTTCCAGGCCCCAACCAGACACGCCAAAACGGTGTTGTTTTGGTTAAGTGACTGAGATTCAACCTCAGCCACCCATCTTGGCTTGATCCAATGATTATCATTTAATCTTCACTCCCAGTATTTAAAGCCACAAAACCTCAAAATTTGCCCCCATTTTCTTCTCTCTCCTCCTCTGTGTTTACTTTGCCAATACATTTTTTTTGTTTTATTTAGTCAATCAGTTTTTTTATTCACTTGTGAAATTTGATTAACTATTTTTTAATTGGCGAAGTTCACTGATCTTCTAGTTCGTGATTGATTTTGGTATTTTGCTTTAGTTTGAAATCTGTTAGTGATCATTAGTTCGTGTTTAGACTCATTTTTTATTTGGTGTTTCAGTCAACTCGATAGTTGTTTCACTATCAACATGTATTTTGCGTTGCCTTAGTTGTTAAGTTCCAATTCCATGTTTAATATATCTAGTTTTGTCTCTAATTAAGTTAGCTAGTTTTGTTAATCAGTTCATTGGTAATACATGCTTTTTGCTTGGATTTTATTGTTGAGTTCTGATTATCCATGATTTGTTAATAGTTTTAATTGGCGAAGTTCACTTATCTGATCTTGATATTGGATTAGTTTGAAACAGTAGTTTAGTGTGGTATTGTTTTGTGAAAGTAGAAGGTACTTGAGTGTAGGGCATTTGTTAGGTTGTTTTTATTATTCGGGGATTGTTTGGAGCACAATACTCAAAAACCCTGTCCACGGTTGATAACACAAACTATTTATAAAATATGTCCCAAGAGTCCTTGTCCTCTCCTGTAAAGAAGATATCCCTGTACACACCATAGAGACCCAAAAAAGATATCTTTACACAATGGAGTGGAACACATAACTTGAGAGAAAAATCAAACATCTGAATATCCTTGAGTAGGGAAAACTTGAGAGCTTTTGAGTGATTTTTGTTCTGAGTAAAACCTTATCAAAAACACTTAAGCTCTTGAAATTAGTCTTGGATTTTTCTTTTCTAAAGTCCCTGAGGTTCTGGGGTTTAGTTTGGAGTTCTTTTCTGGGTTGTCTTGTTGCTGTTTTTGTTGTTGCTTCGCTGCTAGAAGTTGGGCTGTGTTCATTAATTTTCTCTTCCAAAGTTTTCTTCTTTGCTGCATTTATTTTCTACAATCCAGGTACCCTTTTAACTCCTGTAATTTCAGATTTTGCCTTTTTAAATAACAATGAGAGTAACTTGAGCTTATGTTGATTTTTAAGCATGCCCAATTTGATTTTTAGCTTGACAAAAATAAGAGTTCGTCTGTTATAATTATGTATCAAAGCTTAACTCTAGTATAATGTGTATATATAATTCTTTAGGATTTTCTGAATGCTAAATATTATACATTCATGTTTAGATAGTATAGGTTACTTTTTATTTGTGTCTACAAATAATTTTAATTAATTGAAAGGGTTATGTGTACTATTTAAATAAGCATGAGAAAATGTTGTACGTGTAATTGTGTATTTCTTATAGTGGCCCTTCATGCAGCATAGGATTCTCCAGTTCAACTTTATGAAAGTTAATTTAGCACAATAATTAAAAATGAATAGGAGGCAGTGATTCATTTTAAGTTAGAAAAGTGAAGTTTATTCATTAATTGAGTTGGAATCGTTTGAGCCTTTGAAAAGTGGAGTTTTACTTCATTAAGTTTTAGCTATTCTAGTTAATATTTTATTACACTTTTTATTATTATTACGTTGTTTCTTTTTGGAATTGACTATTGTATTCTAAGAACATTTGGTTAGTTTTCCTATAGTATTTCTTAGCCTTGGTTGATAAGGTAACACATAACATGTATTTTGCAGGGTCGATAAAAATGGGGTGTGACACCGAGCAAGAAAGAAGTAAAGAGATTAACAAAGTAGAATAGCAGTTCCGGTAAGGTTCATTTCCTAATCTTGGAAAAATTGTTTTAAGTTCTTTTCAGTATTGAAAAAGCAAAATCAATTTGAATGGACCGATGAATGTCAACAAGCTCTAAAGGATTTAAAGTCATACTTGTCAAACCACCCATGTTAGGAAAGCTAAAAGAGGGGAAAGATTGCCCAGATACCTTGTTGTGTCAGAAGTGGCGGTAAGTGCGGTGCTGGTACATGAAGAAAAAGGGAAACAATCTATGATTTATTATGTTAGTAAGTCTTTACTAAATGCTGAGATACGGTACCTCACTTAGAAAAACTTGCATTAGCTTTAATTATGGTATCAAGAAAGTTACGACATTACTTTCAATGTCATCTGAAATCTGTTATAACTGCTTTTCTACTAAGGAATAAATTACACAAGCAAGAATTATCAGGAAGGTTAGCTAAATGGGCTATAGAGCTTAGTGAATATGATATCATATATCAGCCTAGAATTGCTATAAAGTCTCAGGTGTTAGCAGATTTTAGCTCAAGCCTAATTCTTGAAGCAGAAAAAGAGCTACAAATATTTATCCGAGCTAATCCGGGGACTTGGATCTTGTTTACTGACGGTTCTTCAAATGTTAAAGGAGTAGGTTTGGGAATTGTTTTAATTCCACCTTCAGGAGAAATCATAGGGCAGGAAGTAAAATGTTATCAAATTACTAACAATGAGGCAAAGTATAAAGGTGCAATTGCAGGTTTGGATCTCACAAGAGAGCTTGGTATTGAACAAATCATAATCAAAAGCAACTTGCAGCTTGTAGTTCAAATGCAAGGAACTTACTTATTAAGAGAAACACGAATGTAGCAATACCTCGAAAACGTGCGAGAATTATTGAGGCAATTCCAAACATGGAAAGCTGTGCAAATACCCAAGGAGAAAAATGCAGAAGCAAACGCATTGGCAAATCTCGCATCTGTGGCTAATACGACAAATACAGAAAGTGTTGTCGTGGTACACTTATTTCATTTAGCCCTCGACTAAACCAAGAATGAGGTAAATTTAAATAATTTAACTTGGGATTGGAGAAACGAATTTGTGAACTTTTTGTTGTATAGAATTTTGCTCGAGGATAAAAAGAAATCCTGATTGCTATGGTTGAAGGTTGCTCAGTATTGCCTGATACAGGAGAATTTGTATCACAAAATATTTGATGGACCTTTAGCACAATGCCTTGGACCTTCACAAACAACATATGTAATGAGAGAAGTACATGAGGGACATTGCGGTAATCATACCGGATGAAGATCATTGGTAAACATATTAATAAGAGTGGGATACTAATGGCCAAAAATGGAAGATGAAGCAGAATATTTCATAGTAAGGTGTGATAAGTGCCAACGATACGCTAATAATAAGCATCAGTTGGCGAAATTGCTACACTCAGTTATATCACCGTGGCCATTCATGAAATGGGGCATGGATATCGTAGGACCACTGCCTTAAGCTAAGGGAAAGGTGCAGTTTTTGTTAATTCTAACTGATTATTTCTCGAAATAGGTAGAAGAAGGTGCCTTTAAATAGGTTCATTAAAAGGAAGTTATGGACTTCATTTGGAGAAATATAATATGTCGATTTGGAATCCTAAAGAAAATCGTTTGTGATAATGGGCAGCATTTCATAGGTGTGAAAGTTAATAACTTTTTCAAAAGTTGGAAAACCAAACGAACAACTTCTGCACCCTAAAATAGGCTAACAAGGAATTGAGGTGAACTCAAGAGATTGATAGCCCCAGTTAAAGGGTTAAACATAGAGATAGTAATACCCGACTTGAGCCAATTTCACTTGCACTGTTTGAACACCCAATTAGGCTTGAGAAAGCCAATTCGAGAAAAGTCACTACTACCGAGAGGTATAGAGTGAGTAATTAAGTGTGAGGTTATATAACGACCCCTGCTACAACAAGTTTGTCCTAGGTTCTCCGAGTAGATACTCGCCTAGGTGTAAGTCGCTTCCCTAGTGCTTTTTATCATTGAGAAAACTCCTACAAAAACATTGTACTTAGTTTATTTTAAAACAATTAATAGCATTAAACTAGAATAGAAACAAAACCCACTCATGGTTAGAAGTGTAATTAAAGACAACACACATAGTTAGATTAGATAGGAATTCAATTCACAACCAATTATAACTCCCTGTGGATATCGATCCCGACCTTTCGGGTAAAAGCTACATCGACCCCTCCTCGCCATTATATAGTGGTGTAGGGTTGGAGCCAATCACTTTTTGGCACCGTTGTCGGGGAGTTAAACGGTTTTGGCTATCTATCTGACTAGTTGTGTGTACTGTTATTTTCCCCTTCTATTTTACTAACTTGTTTGTGTTAATTGCTTTAGGTACAAATGGCTGATCCTATTGGAAATATTATTCCGGGGGAGGAGGTAGAAGATAATGGTGATGATGAGGTGCCTCTAGTACCTAAATCTCAAAGAAGAGGTATCCAGGCCATTAAAAATATTCCAGACCCTCCCTCACCTCCTCCGAGAGCAGCCCCTCGGGTGCTTCCAAATGAAGGATATGCTAGTGCGATTGTCCCACCCCGAATCCGGGCGGGCAATTTCCAAATTACAAATGTGATGTTGACTTTATTGGAGTAGCGAGGGTATTTCACAGGTGCTCCTCATCAGAATGCATATAAACATATCAAGGGATTCGTGGATACCTGTTGGGGAAGAAAACAGACAAACGTATCGGAAGATGCATTGAGGCTGAGACTGTTCCCTTTTTCTCTTAGAGGGAAGGCATTGGATTGGCTTGAAAGACTCCCCAACCATTCCATCACTACATGGGATAAGTTGGCGGACAAGTTTATTGCAAAGTTTTTCTCACCTGGACATATGGACGCCTTAAGGGATGAAATCTTAGCCTTCAAATAGGAACCCAATGAGCCCCTTCATGAAATATGGGAGAGATATAAAACTATGGTCAAGAAATGCCCCAATAATGACATGACAGAAGCTATGATCCAACAAACATTTTATCGGGGTATAAACACGACCAATCAATGTATGGTGAACCAGTTAGCTGGAGGAAATTTTATGAAGTTGTCTTATGATAAGGCTTGTGACATTCTTGATAAAATGGTTGACACTTCTTCAACATGGAAAAGTCGGGCAAACATTCCTCAAGGTGACCCGAGTGTGATCAATCTTCACAAGGAACTCCAAGACCATGGACAAGCCATAGCTGAGTTAACAACAACTATGAACCCGTTTGCCAAAGCACATCTTCAGCAAATCCAAGGACCAAAGCAAGTACATGCAATGGAAGGGGTCAGTCTAATGGTCAATAGAAGAAGACAACATGGTCAACAAATGCAAAGCAACAATGATCAATGTGAGCAAAGTGGAAGTGGCTAAAACAATGATGATTCATATGATGACCACAGCGAGGATGTGATGTATGCAAATAACTATCAAGGACAGCGGATCAATGCTCCAAATCAACAGTGGCGATCTCAAGGGAATAATAAAAATTGGAATAATCAAGGGCAAGAAAACTAGAACAATAACAACAACAACTCAAACAAGTGAGGGAACAACAATCCAAGTTGGGGTGGCAACAACAATTGGAATGGCAATGGCAACAACAATTAGGGTGGAAATGGAAATCATGGGTCGGGCTTTCAAAAGCCCCCGATGTATCAACAACCCAACAATCCACCTCCATATCAATCTCAGGGTCAAAGTTCTTCAAGCAATGATATGGGACGAATTGAGAATATGTTCAAACAGGCGATGGAGAGAACTGTCGATTCTGATGCTCAAATTGCCTCCCACACTACCTCTATCTGCAATCTTGAGGTCCAAATGGGTCAAATCTCGCAAGCATTGAACACTCTCCCTAAGGGGGAACTACCTAGTGACACGGTAGTAAACCCGAAGGGTAGGAACAATAACAATACTGGGCATGCAATTGTGGTGACCACAAGGAGTGGTAGGGGTGGTGAAGCAAATACCTCCAAGCAAAAGATAATTGTGTGTGATGATGCTGAAATGAAAAATGATGATGTTCCTATAGATGATGAGCAAGTGAGTGAAGAATAATTACGTGGTGAAGTGAGGATTGATATTCATGACAACGAGAAGGAAACTCAAAATGACGTGAACCCGTCTAGGGAACACGTAATAGACATACCGGAGCCGGTAGTACCAAAATCCAAGGCTCCTTTTCCAAGGCCTCCTGCACCTTATCCTCAAATACTTGCAAAGTAAAAGAGTGAAAATCAATTCAAGAAGTTTATTGAGATGATGAAAAGTTTGTCTATCAATGTGCCCTTGGTGGAAGCTGTTGAGCAAATGCCTGGATATGCCAAGTTTATGAAAGACTTGATCACTAAGAAGATATCTATGCAATGTGAGACCATAAAAATGACTCATCAAGTTAGTGCCATTGTGCACTCGATGGCTCCCAAGCTGGAAGATCCGACGCATTTACAATTCTATGTACCATTGGGAGTGCGTATTTTGCAAAGGCATTGTGTGATTTGGGTGGAAGTATATATTTGATGCCTTAATCCGTATTCAAAACTTTAGGTATTTTTCAACCAAGAGCAACTTCAATGAGACTACAAATGGCGGATAGAACAATGAAGCGGCCCCTTGGTATTATTGATGATGTTCTTGTACGGGTCAACAAGTTTATCTTGCCTGCTGATTTTATGATCCTCGAATATGAAGTCGACTAAGAGGTGCCTATAATCTTGGGAAGGCCTTTACTAGAAACAGGGAAGTCCTTGGTGGATGTTGAAGTCGGTGAGCTCACCTTCTGGGCGGGCGATGAAAAGGTTGTCTTTCACGTGTGCAAGTCAATGAGGAAACCGAATAGTACTGAGGTTTGCTCTTTTGTGGATCTTGTAACGGAAGTAATAATTGATGATACAAGTTCAATGATCAATGTGGAAGATCCCATGGAAGATATCTTGTTGAACCATCAGGATGATGTAAGGGATTGCTTGGTTGAATGTGCTAATGCATTGCAAGGAATGGGTTCCTACTCTTATGGTCCCCGTAAGCTATCCTTGGACTTGGGAAATTGGAAGACTCCACCGACAAAGCCCTCGATCGAGGACCCACCAACTTTAGAGTTGAAGCCTCTCCCATCACACCTAAGTTATGAATTCTTGGGCCCTTCTTCTATATTACAAGTTATCCTTTCTTCTTGCTTAACCAAAGTGCAGGTAAACTCCACTCTTGAAGTGCTCCAAAGGAGAAAAAAGGTAATTGGATGGACCTTAGATGATATTCGGGACATAATCCCCGCCTTTTGCATGCATAAAATTATACTTGAGGATGATTCAAAATCGTCTATGGAGCATCAAACGAGGCTATGCAAGAGGTGGTCAAAAAGGAGATTATCAAATGGCTTGATGCAAGGGTCATCTATCCAATATCAAACAGTGCATGGACTTCACCGGTGCAATGTGTGACAAAAAAGGGGGGTATGACTGGTGAAAATGAAAAGAATGAGTTGATCCCTACTCAGACCGTGACTAGATGGAGGGTATGTATGGACAACAGGAAGCTGAACAAGGTGACCCGAAAAGATCATTTCTCATGGCCTTTTCTTGATCATATGCTAGACAGACTTGCTGGGTGGGCCTACTATTATTTCTTAGATGGGTACTCAGGCTACAATTAGATTCTTATAGCCCTAGAAGATCAAGAGAAAACTACCTTCACCTGCCCGTATGGGATTTTTGAATTCTCTTGGATGCCGTTCGGAATATGTAATGCACCCGCTATATTTCAGCGGTGCATGATGGCTATATTTATGGACATGGTGGGGGATTTCCTAGAAGTATTTATGGATAACTTTAGTGTGGTTGTAGACTCATTTGAAGAATGTTTGCAAAATCTTGACAAGGTTCTAGCCCGATGTGAAGAGACAAATCTTGTGCTTAACTGGGAAAATGCCACATTATGATCGATGAGGGCATTGTTCGGCCATAAGATCTCAAAAGATGGAATCGAAGTGGACAAAGCAAAAATAGAAGTGATTTAAAAGTTGCCTCCTCCAACTTCCGTCAAGGGAGTTAGAAGTTTTATTGCGCATGCGGGGTTTTACCGTAGGTTCATCAAAGACTTTTCCAAAGTGGTGAATCCCCTATGCAAGCTATTAGAGAAGGATGCAAGATTTTATTTCAATGAAGAGTGCATGAAAGCCTTTGAGCTCTTGAAGTATAAATTAACAACAACTCCAATCATTACCGCACCAAATTGTAGCTCACCCTTTGATCTTATGTGCGATGCAAGTGATGTTGCGGTAGGAGAGGTCTTGGGGTAACGGGTGAACAAAATATTTCATCCGGTGTACTATGCAAGCAAAACTATGAACTATGCCAAAGTAAATTATACAGTGATAGAGAAGGAATTATTGGCAATTGTGTTTGCCATGGAGAATTAGGCCTTATCTCATGGGCGCCAAATTAACTGTTCATACCGATCACGCGGTGCTCTGGTATTTAATGACAAAGAAGGACTCCAAAGCTAGACTGATGAGATGGATTTTGTTGCTTCAAGAATTTGACCTCGAGATCATTTATAGGAAAGGAAGTGAAAATCAGGTTGCGGATCATTTGTCCCGTTAGAGCAAGGGAGGCCAAAAGATAATATTGAAATTAATGATGCTTTCCCGGATGAGAAACTCCTCTCGGTTTCTTTGAATGATATGCCTTGGTTTGCGGATGTTGCCAATTTCCTTGTTACCGGAATTGTCCCGTGTGAGATTTCTTCTAACCAAAGGAAGAAACTCAAACGGGACAGTTTGAAATACTATTGGGATGAGCCCTACTTGTTCAAGATTTTCAATGATGGAGTGATTCATAGGAGTGTCCCAGAGGAGGAGAAAATGAGCATCCTTGATGTTTGTCATTCATCTCCCTACGGTGGTCATCCCGGTGGGGCGAGGACTGCTTCCAAGGTTATTCGTTGTGATTTTTATTGGCCAGCCCTATATAGATATGCCAGTGAGCTTGTCAAGATATGTGATGAATGTCAGAGAGCTGGGGGAATATCAAAGAATGATGAAATGCCCCTCACAACTATTCTTGAAGCTGACATTTTTGACGTGTGGGGCATAGACGTCATGGGCCCTTTTATTAGTTCATGTGGAAATACTTACATTCTTTTGGCGGTTGATTATATTTCCAAGTGGATCGAAGTCGTGGCTTTGCCCAACAACAAAGCCAGGAGTGTAATGGTATTCCTCAAGAAGAATATTCTCACACAGTTTGGTACTCCTCAGGAAATTATAAGTGATATGGGGTCTCATTTCTGTAATAGGGAATTTGACACTTTGCTTGCTAAATACGGTGTCAACCACAAGGTCTCTACTCCTTATCACCCCCAAGCTAGTGGACAAGTGGACGTTTCAAATAGGGAAATCAAAAACATCTTGTCAAAAACTGTGAATGCCAATAGAACGGATTGGTTAAGGAAGCTAGATGATGCGCTGTGGGCTTATAGGACTGCATTTAAGACTCCAATTGGTATGTCTCCATACCTGTTTGGTGTTTGGTAAAGCGTGTCATTTTCCAGTTGAGCTAAAACATAAAGCATTGAGGGCCTTGAAGAGGTTAAATCTTGAGTGGGATGTTGCAGCAAATCTCCGGGTGGAACAACTCAATGAGCAAGATGAATTCTGATTTCATGCCTATTCAAGCTCATCATTGTACAAGTAGAAGATGAAATACTTGCACGATATATATGCATGAAATAAGGAATTCAAAGAGGGTTATTTGGTCCTTCTCTTCAACTCTCGGTTGCGTCTGTTTCCAGGCAAGTTAAAGTCTAAATAGAGTGGTCCCTTTGAGGTAGTGCATGTAACACCTTTTGGTGCTCTTGACTTGAAGAACAAAAATGGTGAAATCTTCCGCGTTAATGGGCATCGTGTGAATCATTACTTGGGAAAGTTTGATGACAGCCACGTGGTGGCTTTGATAAAGTTTCAATGATAAGGGTAACCTGCATCTTGCCGCGACATTAAATCAGGCGCTTCTTAGGAGGCAACCCAAGTTATGTTTATTTCTCATTGTTCTTCTTAGATTATACTTTTTTGAACTAACTGGTTGTGAGATTTGTGTAGGAATTATTGATGCAGTGCAGGACAAATACTGGAGAAAAATGTGGCTAAGTGTGCTTTGGACCGCTGACCGCTACTGGGGCGATATAGTGCAGCGGATGCGAACTTGCAAAAATTAAAAATGCAATATCTCTGAAGTTTGGTCCGCGTCCGCGGTTTAATTTTTGACGGTCAGCAGTTACTGTTCCGTGGCCGTGGCCGTTTTTCCGCTCCCAATGGTGACATCGCACCTTCAGCTCTTCAACATGTGAAAAGCACGGACCATAGTGGAATTCCGCGGCCGCGCTAGGTAGGTCGGTGTGGGGCCTAGTGTTTAAATATAAATAGGAGGGCCCTCCTCCTTTTACACTTTTCGCACCCTAACACTTCAAATCTCGCTTTGCACTGTTCAATAACCGCGGTTTCATCTAAACTTCATCTCATTTAGCAAGGTTAATTCCTACAACAAATCTAACTCCTTGTATGATCAATTTCTTAGTTTTAATTTTGGTTCTTCCTCTTTCGTTTTAGTTAGTGTTACTTTTTCTTTCTAGTTAGGGTTACTCTACAATCATAAGCATGCTTAATTATTGATGAAAATTAATGGGTATTAGTTTTTTTATACCTAATGGGGGTTGGGGTGACTCACTTTACTTCTTAATTGCTTAAATTCCCCACTAAGTGTAAGCCCTAGCTCGTGAATGTTCTTTAGTACCCGTTCATTTTAAATTTGGCAACCGCGGCTTAAATTCCGCGGTCAGCGGTGATATGATTTTGTTGGGTTTGACTTGGCCTGCTTTATGCGACCGCGGTGATTTTTTCACTGTCCGCAGCTCGCTTTACACGGCCGCACTTGTTTTTCTATGAATAGCAGAATTCATATTTCGAGAACCGTTAAGTTAGGTCCGCAACCGCATCTTTTTTTAAGCGAACAGTGGTGAACCCTTCGCGGCCGCGCCCAATATTCCGCTCTCAGCGATGAGTAATGTTCAGAGACTGGGTAGTCTGAAACCCAGTCTCTCACGAACGCGGCCATTTTTTCGATGTCAGGAATGGCCTATCCGCGGCCACGCTCCTTTTTCCGCTGATAACGGTACACTGTGTTATAAGATGTTGTGATCATCTATCTGTTTCATCTAGTACTTGCTTGAATTCCAATGCTAATGAGCTTTCACTGATTATATAGGCAAACAATGGTTTGATCAAGAGGTGGACAAGATAAACAACTAGGGAAGGGAGAGTCCTCCCGGTGACGGGGGAGAGGAAAACAACGAGCTGCACCTTTAGCTCCTAACGTCCTTATTGGGAAGAAACAAACCCTTCGGAGTCCCACTCCTGACACTTCAGAGACGAGTGAGTATGTCCCTTCTCGGGAGATTTCAGAGGGGGAAGCTGGCCAGACTCAAGAGAAGGCACAATCCCAGCCCCATCGCCTTATAAATGAATCAGCTTCTGTGTCCGGCTCTTCTAATAGCTTGGGACTTAGTGACTCTCCTCCACCCCCGGCCCCCAGTGCAGCAGCTTCAACCTCCACAACTGCACTAGTACAGATTGATAGTGATGATGATGCCCCAGACGACGGGAGGGGTGGTGACACACAGACAGGGGTATTGGTAATATCACGGAGCCGGTGGTATGGCAAGACCGACTCATGAATGAAAAAGAATATCACAAGTTCAAGGAGTGGTGGCCTCAGAGGTCACTTACATTGGAGAGGGTGTTCATTGAGCGAGACCTTCTAACCCACAACCCAAACATCAAGAGGCACTTCAACGAGAGAGTGGGGTGGAAGTTCTTCACCAGCAACCTGCTAGAGGCCAATGAGATTTTGGTCAAGGAGTTCTATGCTAATGTTTCCCACATCAAAAAGGGCAGATACTTGATCAAAGTCCGCAACAAGAACATTATGTTTGATGGAAAAGCTCTCAATGACTATGCTGGGTTCAATGATGAAGATGAGTACCTGTATCTGGAGAAGGTGGAGCTGGATGAGTTAGCCCGCCATTGGCTTGCATCAGTGACTGCTATTCCTGGGACCAACCCAGCTTGATTGACACCCGGGGTCCCTATCTACAGGAACACTCTGAGCTTTGAGGCAAAGGGATGGGCCACATTTGTATGCAGCAGGATCGACCCCACTACTCATGAAAATGACATGACAGTCTCCCAGGTTATTATTGTGGGGGCTATCATGGCGGGGTTCCCAATCAATGTCGGGAATATTATGGCCAGGGTGATTACCAGAACAATCGGAAAAGATGAGAGGTCATATCCCTTCCCAAACTTCCTCAGCATGTACTTCGAGGATCAAGGAGTATAGGGAAGGGATTATGACACCAAAGTGAAGCCGAAGAGGCTATTTACTTGGTAAAGCCTGCAGGGTCCGGACAACCCCAAATCCAAGAGCAAAGTGACCGCTTCCACTGGCCAGTCTGAAGAGCCAGGGGTGGTGGCCACAAGTTCTGAGCCATCCACTACTGAGGGTTCATCTGATGCCATGCCACATCCTCCCTCCACACTTTCTGCTTCCATCTCTACCTTAGTTCCTTCTTCTTCAGCATACCCTCAGACTGCTCTGAGGGTAAACCAGACATTGGTCGGCATCAACAATCGGCTGTAGGTAGCTTCATCAAAGCTATCTGCCTTATCCAGTCCTATAGCAACCCAGGCAGCCCCGACTCAGATCCAAATGCCTCCATCATTGAATGAAACTTTGAAGAGTCTAGTTGACAAGCAGAAGAATATTCAGGAGTCTATGGGGCTCATGAGAAGGAAATCAAGTCCCTGGGTAAACAGGTAAGGAAGATAAGGAAGATACAGGATGAGTTGAAGAAGGAGGTGGCTAAGCTCACTAAAGCGGGTGATATCCCTCTTGATCTCCTCATGGGAGAGCCTGCCCCTGCCCCTACAGCTCAGCCAGCACAACCATCATAGGTACCAGAGCAGGAGGCCATCAGTGAGCCAGTGAGTAGGCTAGTGATCCCCCAAACTGAGGATTTGGAGATCCACTTGGAGGACCCCGAGGGAGATTAATCAGCCCAGCCACAAGACCCAGCTGTTTTTAGCATTGAGGGAAATGCTAATTTTTAATTGGGGGGTGACCTTATTTTGATGATGATTGGTCTGTAATAACTTTTGATACTATTTTCATTTCTTTATTCTCTACTTATTGTACTTTATTTTTGTACATTTCACTTTTGGTATGTATATAAAGTTACCATTCCATGTATATATTCATTCTCTTTTATGTACATTTGTCTCAACCCCTTATTGTACATATTAATTTTACTTTCTGTATTTTTACTTTATAACTTCTTTTATAATTTTTCTTAATAGTTTAGCTTCTTATTTCCTTTAGTAGCTTCTTTTTGCATTTTCCTGATCAATAAGCCTTTGGTTTTCTTAATGTCACGGTTCTTTCCAAGGGTGGAATTTGTGTGAACTAGGTGGCTCTTCCCTACGATAGATGGCGTGACAACCTTCTTAAGGGATTGAGTCTGTTTTTCTTTCTGTTTTGATATATGGTAGTAATATATAAAAGTGACTTAAGTAAGCTTCACTTGGCACCAGCACATTTACCTTTGACCTCATGGTTAGAGACAAGTGGTTGACGAGACTAGCTCTTGTTGTGACCCTTAGAATCTTGACTTGACTAAAATTATCATCAAGTGTTTCTGTGACCAAATGTGAGTTTCAATCGTAGCTAGGGTTGTTGTGGGCCCTCGACTCCATGGTCTTTAACAATCCAGTAGCTTGAAGGTAATATTTTGAGTTGCAAGTCCAAGTGTTGTGCCTACAAGTCTAGAACTTGCCCCGAGTATTTTTCTACGCGAAATTCTAAGTGTAGCTCGACTTGAGAAGCGATGATAGGCTCTCCTTGGTCCCATTTGAATTTTATAACTTCGTTAGCTTACCATTACAATATCCTTAGTCAACCCCTTTGATCCTAAGCCTTTTTCGTTCAATAACCGCATTACAAGCCTTCATCCGTTCTATAATAACCCTCTCTTGGCACCAAATATTTCCTTAGCATTCATGATGAACAATAGTCAAAAACATAAATTTGGGGGAGAGGCAAGGAAATTCAAAGTGATGAAAGGTTCAAAGAACAAAAAGAATTGATGAAAAGGAAAGGCAAAGAAAATGATGAAAAGCCACACAAAAAAAACATGTCAAAAGGAAAGTAAATGTTTAAAGGATTCAAGTAAACAATGTTGAAAGGCTTGGAATGATGAGAAAAGGATAAAAATAGCATCAATTAGAAGAAAGAGTGGCAATGTGTCTCTCTAGTACCCTCAAGGAAGAAGAGAATGACTCAAAGAGTCAAGGAAGCATGAGCCAAATTGTGAAAATGGAGTGCTTAAGGAAAGATGATATAATCATAGTTCATTATGTTCAACCTTGATCCAAAAAGCTTCATTACATCCCGCTAAAGCCCTATAGGATTTCAAGTTGAGTGAGCTTGCATTAGTGGTGATTTACATGAGAGGCAAGCCTATGGTACTTAGAGTCGGGCTTGTGGCATTCTTTTTAGATTGATGATCGCACTTCTTGATAATCCAGGTTTTGAGTTTTCGTACTATAAGGTGAGATGAGATCATGGAGAGTAGAGGATAAGGATTCAGGGATCCACGTGGCATACGTAATAGAGTGAGTCTCTTTGATGAATTGTGTCAACTCTTGAAGCTCTTGTGTCACATTAGACCTACGGAACTCAGAAAGTCATTGCATAATGTTATCAATAATGCATTTGTGTTGAGGGTAATTGTTAGTCCCAATTGAAGCTTGATGAAGTTACTTTAGGACAACTGAAATTCTACTTTCTTTATCTTATAGAGGTGGGAATTACCTTGTTTGCTTGAGGACAAGCAAAAGCTTAAGTTTGGGGGAGTTAGGTTCTTACGTCGACTTTAAATTAAAATATAACTAGGTTCCCAACTAAATATTCTTATACATTGAATGATTTTCTTAATACAAATACGAGATCTAGCCAAAAGCTATTGGATTCCAGGGAACCCACCCTCATACCTTTAGATCCGCCCCTGATTATATCCAAGTCCTCTATATTTTATCGAGTGTATATTTAAATGTTCTATATCTATCTAATTATCCAAAATTTCTAAAGGGACATATTTAATTAAATAGGGGTCGTTTGGTAAGAGAACAAGTTATCCCGGGATTATAATATAGGGATTATTTAGTGAATATATTTTTATTGGAAGATGTTTGGTTCATTGGACTAAAATGAGATATAGGGGTATAATATACACATGTTCTTGTTTTATATTATAGTATAAGTTAGGATAGACTTTTATTTTCAATTTTAACCTTGCATTATTTATAAGACTTTGGGGAAAGAGCCTTGGAGAAGAGCACCTTTGTTATTTTAGTGTTTATCTCGGGATTAATCGATCTCGTGATTTTTATCCCACCCTCAATGTGGGATAGAATAATACTCGATTGTGAGATTAATTAATCTCGAAATTGCTAATTCCAGATTCAAAAATTCAATCAAACACGTGATAAAATAATCATGAATCTAATCATGGGAATTCTTGTCCCTTATCCCACATACCAAATGATCCCTAAGTCTTTTGGTTCTGGTATTTGAGCAGGTTAATTCCTACATAAAACTCGCTAAGATAGCTAGACTTTCGTAAAGAAACTAACTCCCACCTAGCGTTTACACCAATCAAATGAATAGATGACACATATCGCTGCGTATTCTTTTATCACTAAATTGTTCTTAACTAATACGCATTTGACCCACCTAAACTTATAACTTAACCATAGTAAATTAGTATAATCTAGTATAAATAGTGGATGCGA
Organism: Nicotiana paniculata; assembly: GCA_005239505.1. Lineage (NCBI taxonomy): Eukaryota > Viridiplantae > Streptophyta > Magnoliopsida > Solanales > Solanaceae > Nicotiana > Nicotiana paniculata. The sequence goes on from ML327644.1 coordinate 52,646, forward strand.
ATAAATTTTTTCCCTTTTGAAACTGGAAAGAGAAGTTACACTGCTAAGTAACTTAAAAAGCAAGTTTAAGCTAACTCTCATAACATCAGATTCTCCTTGGTTCTATGATCTAATAAGGATTCTCGATAGTTTTTAGGCTCTGATAGTGTTTAAAAATGAGACTAAAGCAAGAATAAATGTGTTTACCCTAAAACGAATAACAATTGAATTTATATGTGGTTTTACGTATACGTGATTTCACTTGTCACAAACTGAGAAAATGTTTAAATTGATATTAGAAATTGACTGTAAATAAAAATAAAGCAAACCAAACATGATGTGTGGCTTTGGCCCTCGAGCTAGGTCGCCCTCGAACCAAACGAGTATGCTATTGGAAAATATGAACTGAGCAACAGAGTATTGAAATCTTAAGAGAAAAATATAGTATATTGCTTTGAATAGTGTTTATTTAATGTCCTTACAAATGAGTAAACCCCATTTATATAGTAGAGGAGTTCTACTTATAATACAATTCCAAATATAATAAGAAACCCCATGATTGGCTAAATCACCGGCCTCTTCTTTATACATGCCGAGATTTTTGTTGTGATCCTCATCCGATCGCGGATATCTTGGCTTTCTGTTATTTGGATCAGCACGCTTCCCTCGATCTTACTTGATCTCTATCCTGCCTAGTTTTCGATCCTGGCTGATCTCGGTCTCGATCGGTCCCTGAGTCACAAGCTTGTCAATCTTACTTCGTGTCACGATCTGATATGACATGGGGTCGAACATTGGCCTTCCACGCCCCGATCTCGATTAATCATATAAAAAGGGCAAGCACGGTCTTAATCGTATACAGATAGTCCCCTTGTTTCTCAGAAATAAGATGATGAGAAACGACATGAATTCCTGAGCTCCATCTTCTTGAGTGATAACGACAGTGATGAGCTTGACCGTGATGCACGCAATGAAATGTCCTATCGGTCCAGCTATCAAGGCATTAAATGCCTATCAGGCGCTGGGTGGCCACTACTAGTTCTGAACCGCCACCTTCAACCTATAAAAACCTCAACCTTCTTTCATTCATACTGTTACAACCAACGCCTCCCCTATTCTTGCTTTCAAAGAATACTTACTTCTTAATTCTCATATCCAAATTTCTTGAACCTTAATCAATTTCCTTGGTTCTGATTTGCTTTTCACAAATGGCCAAAACTTCCAGAATTGTGCCACAAAAATAGTCTTCTTCTTCATCACGTCCTGCCGGCGGTGTGGCAGCGGTGGAGCCCCACCCTGAGGAATTCGTTTCGGCGGGGTGCCCGACTGTCGCCGACTTTAAGATAGAGTAGACCTCCTCATTGAAGGGCCGGTACAAGCCAATGTAGAGATATATATGCACCATCATTTAGGGCCTCCTCAATAAGGTCAAAGAAGAATACAACTGGAAGAATAAAGGTGTGGTCATTCCTTCTCTTGAGGAATCGATCACTACATACATACAGGGGTATCTCAGTATTTAAACTTACCCCTTTATGTTTAGCCCCTTGGATCCCGTAATAGTAGCCTTCTGCATAAGGTACGACGTCACCCTAGGCCAGATCCTTCTGTCGTTCTGGAGGATCGTCGTCCTTCTCTGTTTCTTTATGAGCAAGATTGAGGGATGCTCATTTACCCTCAAACATCTCATGCGCCTCTACAGTCCCCGACTCTATCAAGTACTGATTAAGCTCTCCCATCGGGCTAGCATAGCCCCATTCTCCAGTATCAACGAGACCCGTGATCGAGGCTGGATGGGCAAGTTTGTCCAAATAAGGACATCGGACTTGATCCCTATGGAAGACATGTCGTTCCCAGAGAGGTGGAACATGAATCGTAAGTGACTTTACCTTGGAATGTTTGCTTTTCCTTTTTCACTTCATTCCACCTTCGCTTATTTCTATTTTGGTGTAGCAGCTGTGGCCTAGATGTCGGACCCGGTTCTGGAGTTGAAATGACAGGTCTCGGGAAGTACGTTGCGGTAAGACCTCCTTCCGGTGATAAAGAAATCCTTCTGCAACCATCAGCTCCAAAGCTGGTCGAGGAGAAAATGAGGAGAAGGGCCCCGAGTCCCCTGGGCTCGGAAAAGAAAAGACCCGCTAAGAGGCCTCGTAAGCACAAGGGAAAATCCATTCCCCTATCTTTGGACTCAGTCCGCTGGCTAATAGATGAGTCCGAAGAAGAATAAAAAGAAGAAGAAGAAATCGGGCTGGTTTCTCGTCTGCGGGCTATGGTTTTGGTATAAAAGTCCTCCGAACCGAAGGCAACCGACAACGGAGCTTCGGCCGAGGTCCCTGAGTCGGGAAGAACAGAGGTTCATGTTCCCAGCAAAGGCGGTTGAGGGAAAGTCTCGAGGCAAGGATCAACAATCAATGGAAGAGGTCCCTAGGGTCGAGCTTGGGGTGGTCGACATTTCAGACTCCCTCCAGATTTCAAATACCATGATCCGGGAGGCAAGATGCTGGAGGGTCATCGGTTTTATCTCCACGGTTTCTTCGGCGGGCTCGAAGATGCTACTTCCTATGATATCCCTAGATTTAGCAACATATCGGTGCCGAATAAAATATCATCATCGGGGACTACTGGATCTTCAACGAGCTTGAGGCTGGTAGACCAATTCCCAGCTGCAAGTGTTATCCCGTAAGATGCTCGATTTTTCTCCCCCCCCCCCCCCCCCCCCCCCCAGTTAGGGTTTCCAGCTATCTGAGAAGCTTGGTGACCGAAGAGGAACAAGCATTGATGAACATTGTGGGTGCCTCCTGCTTGTTCAATGAGGCTCAATACGCTCTAAATCGGGTAATCTTCGTGAATTTATTCCTTACTTTCTTTATACTTGGAATTGCAGATTACTATTAACACTTTTTCCCTTACTTGTAGGCTTTGGTGTTGTACCATGAAGCCTTCGTCAGAGTTCGAGAGGAGCACAAGGACAAAGTTCGGAGCCTTAATGAGAAAAAGCGATACTTATAGGCTCCTCAATGAAAGACTCTAGGACAATTTGGTTGCAGCTCGGGATGAGCACACTGACATAGCCAAACAGGTATTTTGAGTGCTTCATGATAGTGAAGCTGAGTTAGAGATAACAACTAATGACCTAATTCTAAAGATCTGAAAGAGGCTTGAGCAGATCGATCGGCTCAACAAGCAGGTGGATGAAGTACGGGCTGAGGCAAAGGCTTTCAAGGGAAGCATGGATATCTTGGGCATGAAGAAAGAGACCGTCCAAGAATAGTCGGATCCAGCCGAGACTCAGCTTCGAACAGCGAAAGAGAAAAACTCGGTGCAGACCGAGAAGATCAAAAAGCTTCTGTCTCAGCTGGATTCAGCCGCCAACAAGCTTGAGGAGGCTAAATCTGAGGTGGCTGAGGCCGACATTAAGGTCGATGAAAAGGTGGCCCAATTCAAAATCGATGTCGAGGCCATCAAGACCAAAAATAGGAGCATGATAGATCACGCAATATGGCAAGCTCGGAGGGAGGCCCTCGAGGATGCTCAAGCCAAAGACCTTAACATTGTGGCCGAGATCAATAATGCCCCAGCAGAGGAAAACCGAGCTCGAAAGCTGGCCTTCCCTGAGGATGACTCTAATAGCCTCAGTGAGTTTGAAGACGAAGAAGATCTTGAAGACGGAGATGTTGCTTCAGATGGAGACCAAGACTCCTAGGACTTAGTATATTTTTGTTCTTTTCTTTTTCTTCTTTTTTGTGGGGCTTTTTTGGGCCGTTGTAAAAATTTTTGTACTTGGCCGATTTTCCCTTGTAAGGAAGACTTATTTTGTATATGAATATAAGGCTTTTCTTTTCCCTTTAGGCTTTTCAGTCTTTACTTCTTTTTTGCTTTGTAATTTGTAAAAATGCCTTAACATTAGACAATAGGGAATTGTTCGAGAGTCCGAACAACCTTTGCATTCATTAGAGTTTTTGGGGCTCGATATTATCGAAGCCTTTTATGACTTTTCCGGGGGTAGCCCTTTTTAAAACCAGTTATGAAAGAATTCGAAGGCTTATTTTATTACGGAATCCAGACGTCTCCGAGCCGTGTTAATTTGGTCTTAGCCTTTTAGTACGGGATCTGCCCGTTGGGCTCGTTTTCCCTTTTTTATCAGGATTTCCCGAGATAATAGTCCCCGAGTGGGTATGGCCGTGGCCTTCAAAACTCGAGGTTTTCCTAAAAGGCCTTATGCCCTCGATGCTCAATAGTTCGATCTGTTCAAATTTATTTCTCGGACGGCAATCCCCGAGTGTGGGGGTGATTATCCGAACTGTGGTTATGATCGGCCCTTGAGCTCATTTCTATAATAGATTGAAAGTATGGAATTGTAAAGTAGAAAAACTTTTTCTAATACATGAGATAATGGCAAGGAAATATTCTTCTCTTTATTCTTGTGAAAAATAATTACACATGCGTACATGTTTTGTGCCAGGGAAATACCCCCAATATTCAAGGTTGAGCAAAGGAGCCTCGGATACTGTTGAATTGTTCTTTGATGCCGATGCATTATCGGGCTTGATTCTAAGTTAGCACGATTCACTATTGCCTCGCTAAAAACCTTGCCGAAAAACCCATTTGGGACAAATCCGGTCTAAGAGAAAAACAGTGCAACACGTGCTTTCAAACCTAAAGACTTTGTTTCATCTGCCAAAAAATCCAATGTCGATTCTTAGATCACCTGCAAGAGTTAGTCTAAAACAAAAATGAAAATGGAAGGGGGTCGTACCTTAGCAGTAGTATAATTTTAGGTGTGATATGTTCTAATTTCTCGGTAAGTGTGCCCCATTCATCATTCCGATCTTGTAGGATCCTTTTTTGGTGACTTCGAGAATCTGATATGGTCCTTCCCAGTTAGGAATCAGTTTTCCTTCATTCAGATTTCGGGTATTGAGCGTGACTTTCCTTAGCACCAAGTCCCCGACGTTAAAATGTCGAAGATTGGCTCTTCGATTGTAGTATCTTTCAATCCGCTATTTTGGGCGGCCAATCGGACGAGGGTAGCTTCGCATTTTTCATCCAACAATTCTAGGCTCGTATTCAGGGCCTCGTTATTCGACTCTTCCGTTGTATATTGGAATCTGAATCTAGGTTCTCCGACCTCGACCGAAATTAGAGCTTCGATGCCATAAAATATTGAGAATGGGGTAGCTCCGGTACTGGATTTCGATGTTGTGTGGTATGCCCACAAAACCTCGGGTAGGATTTCCCTCCATTTTCCTTTGGCGTCGATCAGTTTATTCTTAAGATTTTGGATGATGGTTTTGTTGGTCGATTCGGCTTGACCGTTCCCGCTGGGATGATAAGATGTTGATAGGATCCTTTTGATCTTGTGATCCTCGAGAAATTTAGTCACCTTGCTGTCGATGAAATGCTTTCCATTATCACACACAATCTCGAAGGGCATCACAAATCGACATATGATGTGGTCCCAAATAAAGTCTATGACCTCCTTTCCTCTGACTTTCTCGAAAGGCATGTGCTTCAACCCACTTAAAAAAATAATTAGTCATAAATAAAATAAACTGAGCTTTACCTGGGGCCGATGGAAGAGGGCTGACGATGTTCATTCCCCATTTCATGAACGGCCATGGGGATAAGACCGAATGGAACAGTTCCCTGGGTTGATGAATCATTGGTGAATGACTTTGGCATTTGTCGCATTTCTGAACGAACTCCTTTGCATCTTTCTCCATATTGATCCAGTAGTACCCGGCTTTAATCACTTTGTAGACCGATGATTCGGCACCGAAATGATTTCAGTAAGGGCCTTCATGGATCTCCCTTAGAACGTATTCAGTATCTCTCGGTCCCAGACATATCGCTAATGGACCATCAAACATCCTTCTGAACAATGTTCCGTCTTCGGACAAGGTGAATCGTGTTGCCTTTGTGCGTAGAGCTCTCGATTCCTTTGGATCTGATGGGATCTTCCCATTCTTCAAATACTCTACGTATTTGTTTCTCCAACCTGAGGTTAAACTTGTGGAGTTTATCTCGGCATGACCTTCTTCGATCATCGATCTCATGAGTTGTACGATAACCCTAGAATTGAGTTCGTCATCTTCGACCGATGACCCTAGGTTTGCGAGGGCATCAACCTCATTGTTATGATCTCGAGGTACATGTTTCAAGGTCCATTCCTTGAATCAATGTAGAGTTACCTGTAGCTTATACAAGTATCTTTGCATTCGGTATTCTCGGAATTCAAAGGTCCTGTTAACTTGGTTTACCACGAGGAGGGAATCACACTTGGCCTAGATGACCTCCGCTCCCAAACCTTTATCTAATCTGAGACCTACAATCATGGCCTAATATTCAGCCTCATTGTTAGTAAACTTTGTAGTCTTGATAGATTTTCTAACTACATTACCTATGGGTGGTTTTAGTATGATGTCTAGTCCGGATCCTTTTGCGTTCGAAGCACCGTCTGTAAAGAGGGTCCAGATTCCCGAGGATGTACCCGATTTTACTAGCAGTTCCCTTTCAACCTCGGATAAGAGGGCTGACGTGAAGTCAGCCACGAAGTCTACCAAGATTTGAGACTTGATAGTTGTTTGGGGTATATTCAATATCATACCTACTTATTTCTACGGCCCATTTGGCCAACAAACCTGAAAGTTCGGGCTTGTGCAAAATATTACGAAGTGGATAAGTCGTGACAACACATATGGGATGGCATTGAAAGTATGTTTTAGTTTCCTAGAGGCGCTTATTAAAGCGAGCGCTAATTTTTCTAGATGGGGATACCTGGTTTCGGCCTCACCTAAGTTCCGACTAACATAATAGATAGGGAATTGCGTGCCTCGTTCTTCTCGAACCAAGACTCCACTTACCACTATCTCCGATATTTATAAATAAAAGTAAAGTTGCTCGTCCGCTTTTGGCATGTGAAGCAGCGGCGGGCTCGATAAGTATCGTTTCAGCTCTTTCAGGGCCTGTTGGCATTCCGGGTTCCACGTGAAGTTATTTTTATTCTTATCTGAGGATCTCGAGATAAATCGACCCAGGCGTCTATACGTCCTGTTAGCCTCTGCACGACCTTTACATTATCTACTGTCGTTATGTCCTCGATAACTTTGATTTTATCGGGGGCTGATCTCAATTCCTCGATTAGATACCATGAAGCCGAGAAACTTGCCTGAACCCACCCCGAATGCACATTTTTCTGGGTTGAGCTTCATATTGTACCTTTTCAGTATACCAAAAGTTTCCTGCAAATGCTTCAAATGGTCCTCTGCTCGTAGGGGCTTAACTAACATGTCATCAATATAAACCTCCATTGATTTTCCTATTTGTTCTTCGAACATTCGATTTACAAGGAGTTGATAAGTTACACCAGCATTTTTTAGTCTGAATGTGATTACATTATAACTGTAGGTATCGTACTTAGTGATAAACAATGTCTTTTCCTGATCCTGCATGTTCATATGTATTTGGTTGTACCCGGAATAGGCATCGAGAAAACTGAGAATCTCGTGGTCGGCCGTGGCATCAATCATACGATCGATATTAGGTAAAGAAAAAGAATCATTGGGACACACTTTATTCAGGTCTTTGTAATCCACACATATTCTAAGTTTATTTCCCTTATTAGGGACTACCACTACGTTTTCTAACCATTCGGGATACTTTACTTCCCGAATGGATCCTATTTTAAGAAGTTTGGTTACCTCGTCCTTAACGAAGGCATGCTTGACTTTGGGTTGGGATTTTCTTTTATGCTTCACCGGATAAAATTTCGGATCTAAGCTTAGTTTGTGAGTGGTGATTTCCGGTGGGATCCCTGTCATACCGATATGGGACCAAGAAAACAAATTCATGTTAGCTTTAAGGAAATGAATAAGTTTCCCCCTGAGCTTGGAAGTTAACCCCGTGCCCAGGTATACCTTTCATTCGGGTTGATGTTCGATTAGTGTGACTTGTTCCATCTCTTTGACCGTTAACTTAGTGGCATCGGAATCATCAGGGACTATGAAAGACCTAGGGACCCCGTAGTCACCGTCCTCTTCCATCCCCTGTTTCTCTGATTGGTCAAGGCCGGTGTCTGTGGTTGCTATTTGGCCTCCTGTTTTCCCCTTAAATCCGATCCTTTTGTTGATGAGAGTGCCGATATTGGTATCACTCCGTCGACTGCAAATATTTCTTTGGCGGCGGGTCGTTCCCCGTAGACCATCTTGACTCCCTCTGGTGTAGGGAACTTCAGAACATGGTGAAGGGTCGAGGGTATTGCCCTCATGTTATGGATCCATGGACTTCCGGACAGAGCGTTATACCTCATGTCACCCTCGATCACATGGAACTTCATTTTTTCGATGGTCCTGGCCACGTTCATTGGAAAATTTATTTTGCCTATGGCAGTTTCGCATGCCATGTTGAGCCGTTAAGTACTCGGGTCGCGGGCACAATTTGACCCTATAGGTCGAGTTGTTCTACGACCCTCAATCGAATGAAGTTGGTCGAGCTACCTGGATCAATCAAAACACATTGTCGCGCCCCCATTTTCCCCAAGCGCTCCTTTCGGGGCCAGTTGAAAGGGTTTATGACATTGGTTGAGACAACTCGTTCCTTTTGGGAAAGGGGTTTGCATATTTTGAAGAGTCGCCACCTAACGATTTTAACGGTGCGTTAGGGCACCTAAGGGGTTCAATTACAACTACGTTACTAACCAGAGATTGGGTAAGTGCTTGAAATTATCCTAAGAGGAAGGTGTTAGGCACCCCTAAGGATCCACGAGTGTGGTTCCCGGCCAAATGGTTTCGTGAATTTGTACAATTAGCAAATAACAAGTAAGGGGGGCTCAAGTAAGAGGGGATTTCAAATATTAAACAAGAAAATGTTTGGGAAAATAGTTATACAAAATTAATCAAGTTTTTTTTTTTTTTGAAAAGAGTTACAATATAACATTCAAGGAGAGGTATCCTAGGTTTGAAATAATATGGATCACATCAATGCAATACCCGGTATGACATTCTCGAAGAGGGGCTACACGTGATATTAGTGCATCGGTCATCATATTCATATTCTACCCTTTCCCACCCCGTGGAGGTAATTAAAGCACGTGTTAGTCACGAACTCTATTGCGTGCTATTACCTGTCCCATCCTATCAATCCTGGAGGAGATTGGGACTACTATCCTAGAAGGGAGGTACTAGGATGACCCTCAGGTTTAAAGGTAAAGAGTCTAAAGCGACAAACAAAACATTTAGGACTGCAATGAATGGGAAATATATAGGAGCACATAAGAGGCTCAAATTTTCCTCCACAGGTTATGTATGTAATTAGCACGACTCAAACACATGTAAGGGCAGTATTTAAATTCAGAACCTAATACATGGTATCTAAGTGAGTCTAGAATGTAGTAGAGAAGCAGATTTGTTGCATAATTCAAAGAGGAAATCCTAGGCAGTATTGCCTACCGATTTTAAACACATTGATGATTAAGCAGAACATATGAAGAAGTACATTTCTAGTTTTGATAAACTTAGCACCTAAGGCTTGTCTAGGCGTATCAGTTTTTAGAACTATTTAGAGGAAGCTGTTTGGCATGCAGTTCTAGATGTTCAGATTTCAGAAGAATATTACCAAGACGTGCAGGTCTGTTTTTATCAGTAATTAAGCTAGAGCTGCCCAAGCGGATATAACTGCAATCCTAAAGGAATGATATCTAATGCACAGAAAATGCAGAATGATGTACATCCAGAACCTAAACAGGATATTGTAAATCCATAAATACTTCAGTGTTTGAACATGATTTCAGATTGTGTAAAAGAAAAAAATGACCTATTTATTAGCATAATTATCCTAAAACAGGGTATCTAAGTGTACATGGCAGTTCATAGCGTAGTGCAAAATAATAGTTATTAACATGTTTTAACACAGTATTTTCTAAGTGATAAGAGGATGAATATGCTGGAACAGTGTATATAGGACCTAAAGAGAAGGATTTCTAATGCAAGAGCAACAGTTGTTGGGTTAATATTGTTACTTAGCCTAGAAACAAGATTTCTAAGTGATAATCAAGGCCAAATGAGATGCTGAAGCAGTAAATCTAAGAACATGATATCTATGACATGCTTGGAATGCATTGAGCCCTAAGCATGGATTCTAATGCAAACATAGGAAATATAAACCTAAGGCATGTTTTCTACCCCATTGATATAGATAACATATATAGCTACACTCCCCTTTTCACTATCCATCCCCAAATATTCGTTTACAAATTATTACAGGACAGGAATCATGAATTACATAACCAAAGAGAAAGTAAGAAGTTATTTATATAGGGAGCCTTTACTTAGGCCCAAATCTTCCAAACCTCACTGCCATACGGTGTTTTAAATCCTTTTCACAGTTTGGGTGTGTCAAAGCTCCCTAAGGACCTCAAGGGCTCCCGGGCAATCCTCACACCCAGACTAGGTAACCATGAATGGAACAATGTGCAGTGTAGAATTACCAGCCTCAGTGAGTCAGAGTTTAGAGGGAACTCAAGAGGTTCCCAAAGCAGTGCTCACTCTGAGGGGGTGGAACCTAAAGGTCTAGGAATGAAGTGAAGTGCAAGAGATGAGTTTAAAAAGGTTTTGACAGAAATAGAGAGGACTTAGTTCAAAAAAAAATTTATAAACAAGAGAGTTTGTTTAATAAAAAAACAGCTTTTGAAAAGAGAGCAGAGTAATAGGCAATAGTCCAAAAACAACACCCAAAAATGGGTTCATACACAGCCACAACACACAGTACCAAGGCAGGTTCAGCAAACACAAACAAGTATAATGGGTTTTGGGGACACATAAGGTGCGTGGGTAAACACATAGTTACAGGAACATTTAAATACAGAATCAGCTATGTGCTAAAGGGGGATTAAGGAAATTAAGAACCAACTCAGAATCATGTAACTCAAAGTACAGGTTTCCTTGTCGAAGACAAGTTCATACTAAACTAGTTAAGCATACCAAAGAACAGGGTTGCAGTAAGACATGCTATAGAAAAAAGGATAACCTTTCATGAACATGCTGATTCTAAAAAAAGGGGGAGACATATTCAGAATCATACAGATAATGTAAGGTAGACATATTAGTGGCAAGTTGAACAGCAAAATCACAAGTACAAACACACTAGAAACAGGATGAACTGAAGTAAATAAAGTACCATATTGTTTTTGGAACTTTAAATCGAAATCAGGACATACCATTATGGAAGAGAGAAAACACAGAGTAGAAAATAAGCAGACAGCACAACTAGTCTTGGCTTTCATCCGACTAGTAACAGCAGACAATCAATGAGAGCAAATAGAAGGTATGTGTGTGAGCAAGAGAGAGTAGAATAGAATATGTGTTTGTCTCCTAAAATGAGAATAGAAGAGACTATATATAATAGTTGAGAGCAGAGTAAGAGAGAGTAAAGGAAATCAATCATCAACAATTACGGAAGCCATAGAATCAGCCAGTCATAAATCAGCAAAACTTCTCTTAATTAAGGGAGTAATTAGCAAGTTAAGGGTAAAGAACAGAGCAAATGATTAAAGAAAGAATCAAAATAGTTTAAGTACGGGATAGGTTATTAGGGTTAAATACATAAGAGCAAGAAGTAAGAATCAACAAGCATTCCCTCAATTACGGGAGTAATTAACCAGTTAAATTGGTAAAAAACAGGGCAGATAATTAAGGAAAGAATCAAAAATAGTTTAAGTACGGGAGAGGCAATTAGGGTTAAATACATAAGACCTTAATTAAGGAAACAGGAAGTAAGAATCAGCAAGTACAACAGTTAATCGTACATAAGGCAAGGAATAATTAGAAGCTGTAAAAATAGGGAAATAATCGAGAAATCAGCACATAGGTATCAGTATAGAAAATTAGGGAATCAAAGAATTGAAGTAATACTAGTTTTTTAAGGGAGATAATATAGGTTTTTCATGAATGACAAACAGGCTAAGTATAATACATAAAAATCAGTCAAGATTTGAATCAGAAACCCTAATGGAAGCACATAAGGGCAAAATCATAAGCTATTCAAATTAAACAATGAAGAAATCATATGAATCAGAGTGCAAAACAAACTTATGTATCAAATAACACAGATCGACTCAGAATTCAAACATAGTGTCAAGATTAGGGGCTTTTAGCATAGGCTAGTTAGGGATATGAAAAACTCAACAAAAATTAGTGAGAACACATAAGAACAAAAGATTAACAACTAAAAATAAGAAACGTTTGAAGAAAAAGATTTTCAAGAAACCCTACTTTTGGAAAAAAATGAAGGATCGTTCGAAAAATAGGAGAATCTTTAAAGAAAACTCAGGAAAACCTCATTATACACATAGATTTGTTACAGATCTAAAAGCATCGGAAGTTTAGAAGTTAGGGTTTCAAAGAGAGAACCCAGAGAGAGAGAGAGAAAGAGAGTCGGTATAGAAACAACCGGATCTAGCCGGAAAGTAGGAAAATCTTACTGGAATCGAGCCGAAGGCCTGAGACAGGCAAAAGGTGTGAGGGAGTGACCCTGGTCTCTTGAAGACCTTAGAGACAGCAACACCGGTGAGAAGGAGCCATGAGAGGTCTGAAGATGGTAAGGATTCCATGGTTTGCGGCGAAGAGGCGGCCGGAGAAGACGAACATACCTCAACGGAGGTGGAGAGACCAGAGGTCTCTAGAGAGATAGAGAGAGAGTGTAAGAGGGGGAAATGAGAGACGGGGGGGGAGGTTGTTAGGGTCTAATTTAGGTAAGTGGTAATCTGGGCCGTTGATCTAAATTGATCAAAGGGTTGGGCCAGGTAGAATTTTAGGTCTGGGCTGGGGTGTTTGGGCCAATTTAATCAGGTGGTTTGGGTTTGATTAGGGGCTAGAATTTAAATAAAAATGGCTAGCCGTTAAATACTCAATTAAAATGTTAAAATGCTCAATTAAAATTAATTAAAAGTAACTAATAACTGAAAAAATTAAATTGATGATTAATAACTTAAATAAAAATTGTTAATCAAGATTTAAAAATATAAATGACCAATTATTGGATAGTAATAGCATAAAATATATGGTTAGGCTATAATTGCAAAATTATTGCAATTATAGCCAAAAAATGCCAATTTTACCAGTTGTGAAATAATTTGATCTTAAAAAGACCAAAAATAATATAATGAGTCAAGAAATGTCTTTGAAATCATTTGCAATGCAATTTATAATTAAGTATTAAAGAGAAAAATACCGGATAAATTAGAAATAAATTAATAAAATTATGGGAAAATACCAATTGATATGGAACTTGATTTTGAAGGTATATATGGAAGTTTAAAAAATAGTTTTGAGGAAAAATTGGGTATCAACAGCTGTCCTTCTTTACCCGGGAAGGATGAAAGAGTTGTCGGGTAAAGATATGATGGCCAATTTTGACCGAGCGAAACGGTTTGAAGAGTTTTAGGTCGCACCTTGGTTTCTGAGTTGTCTACATATCTCTGGTCTTACAGGAATCAGGTCGTATGTAGTTCAGGGGTCATCGGTGAAGTATACCAATGACGTTTTACAAGAACGGACGCAAAGTACAGGGTTAGATGAGCAAACGGCTTATAGAGATGGTTTAGGAGAACTGGAGCGGGACCGCTCTTGCCGGGATGGATGTTGCTTGCTGGATTCCCTGCAAATAAACAATACGAGCGTATATTGTGCATAATTTAAACATGATGCAAGTTCCCGTCGGACCATGAATGTTGTCTTCGGACGGTTAAGGATGACGTCCTTTAGACCATGATGTCCTGGTCCATGAGTTGCTTGATGCAGGATTCGCAGGCCATGAAATGATGTTCTCGGGCTATGAGGATGGTGCCTCCGAACCATGACGCCTTTGAATAATGATATGCAAAATGATGAAAGAGATCCTTAGTCCATGACATGGTGTTCTCGGGCTATGAGGATGGTGCCTCCGAACCATGACGCCTTTGAATAATGATATGCAAAATGATGAAAGAGATCCTTAGTCCATGACATGGTGTTCTCGGGCTATGAAGATGGTGCCTCCGAACGATGACGCCTTTGGATAAGTTGGCGATATTTCAGCCCATGAAGATGCAATAGTATGATGCTGACAAGACAGAGCTTAGTCTTGAGAATTAAAGGGGCAGAGCTTAGCCCAAAAGGAAAGCGCAGTAAATAATGCTAGAGGAATGGGTTGCTTTTGAGAAGTAAATGGGAGGCATCGTTTAGCCTCGAAAAGCAGAATGGTAGCCTTATGCAATATGCGAATGCATATGGAGGTAGAGCTTAACCTCGGAAGGCAGAATGGTAGCCTTATGCAAGATGCGAATGCAGATGTAGGTATCGTTTTGTCTCGGAAGGCAGAAAGGTAGCCTTATGCAATATGCGAATGCAGATGTAGGTATCGTTTTGTCTCGGAAGGCAAAATGATAGCCTTATACAAGATGCGAATGTAGATAGAGACAGCGTTTAGTCTCGGAAGGCAGAATGGTATCCTTATGCAAGATTAAAGGAAGGACAACAGAAATTCTTAGCAGGTGTTAAATTGCGGTAGAGCATTGTGATAATGAAACATCGTTTGTGCTGATAATAAATGTTGGCATGTGCGACGGGTTTGAGGAACGATGTCTGTCCTTTGAGCGGATAATATGTTTTGGGGCTTTTGCAATTTTTGTGCCTGCATCCGAAGAAAGATCGTGAGTTTTGTAAAGGGGGAAGGTTAGTTCTCATTCCCGCTGGCTCTGCTTGGCTCGTTTGCTTGATCATGATGATACTGTATGTATCATTAGGGTTGCGTTTGCTAAACAAGCTATTTCAGAAAAATAAATATGCATGATTTTGTAAAAGCATAATATATAATCTAAAATATTTTTATATGAACCGATGAGGTGACACGATTCGAGACATTACAACCTATCCTGCTGCGGAATTTTGAGAGTCCTCCTCAAAATTCTGCCCCAGTTTTCTGGGTGGACGCCTATGACTACTGCTCGTGCGGCGATTGGCTGAACTTGATTCAGAATTTTAAGGGTTGGCTGGGTCAATGCTTGTGGACTGCTGCTCGCTTCAAAATTTTGAGGGTCCTCCTCAAAATTCTGCCCCAGTTTCCAATTGCGGGGGAAAATACATTTTAATTGAATTTTGACCGAACCCATAGGGCTGCCTACGTATTCCCTCTTAGATGGGAATCAGGTCAGGCATAGTTCAATTAAGGCGAATGATAACTTTTCATGCCACTTCTTGTGCCTGTCTATCATCTTTCTTAGAATCTTCTTGGTGTTTTCTGAATTTCCCAGGTTGATAACTTCAGTCTCGTCCAGGTTGGACTTAGGTCTGTTCTCAAAGTTCTCAACTTCTTTGACAATCTCGTCAGGTATGTCGTCTTCGTCTGAATCAATGTCTGTTTGTTGCGTTGTCTCATTGTATGGCACAGTCATCGGTTCATCAAGACAAGTAATAGTAATGATGTATAAATAAAGTAATGAGAGAAAACAATAGCAATAAATATCAGATTCGTAAGAGAAATTTAGAAGATGCTTTGATGAATTGAATAACTGTTTTGAACATTGAAGATCTTATTGCAGAAATTGAAAAATGCAGGAAAAGGGAAATCATTTAGTAAATAAAACAGTAAATAATGCTTGTTTTAGCCTTGCTACCCCGAGGCTCATTGGGCTTTGTTCGTCTTGATAGACCAATTCTTAAGATATGTCCCCTTGCTTACAGTCTGTATGGAAGGGCCTTCCTCCCTCTCCTCCTCGAGAACAACACATCAATCCATGTTCTCGTCCTCTAGGAACAAACTCCTCATCGTTGCAAGTGCTTCTTCTTGGTCTGATCCGTAAATAATGTCGGTCTGCTTGAAAGTCTGATCAAAATGAGGTATCGGCTACTCCAAAGGGTAATAGGGACCGCGCCAAGGTGGCGACCAGTCGTTGAATTCCTGCCAAGTGTACACATACCCCAGACCAAAAGTAGTACCATGTTTCTTGAGCTTTATGGGCTTCGTGATCCCTTGGAGGTTCTTACCAAGCCATTTGTCTGGCTCATATCCTTTCAAGTTTAGGATTCTCTCAATCTTGCTATCCCACCAAATGTCCTTGTCGATAGCATTGGCCCGCTCAATGTGGTGGTAAGTTCCCCCGCCTATCTTCTTTTTTCCGTCAATCACCGGAATAGTTTGACGACTGTAAATGGGTTTGCTACCGTCACCATGAACAATCACCTCTTGGTGGTTCCACTCGAATTTTACCGCCTGATGCAACATTGACGCTACGGCCCCAGCAGCATGAACCCAGGGTCGTCCTAACAATAGGTTGTAGGATGATGGCACATCTATCACCTGAAAATNACAACATGAATCTAGAGTCGTCCTAACAATAGGTTGTAGGATGATGGCACATCTATCACCTGTAAATCCACTTCGAACCAAGTCGGTCCCATCTGCAGACACAGATTGATCTCCCCCATGGTTGACCTTTGAGAACCATCGAAGGCTTTCACATTGATCGATTCATCCTTTATCTAATGTATCCCTTTACCCTATTTCTTGAGTGTTATCAACGGACAGATGTTAAGACCGGAACCTCCATCGATCAAGATTGTTGTGATGAAATGATCTTCGCATTGCACGGTGATGTGCAGCGCTTTGTTGTGCCCCAATCCTTCAGGTGGTAGCTCATCCTCATGAAAAGTGATTTTGTGACTTTCCAGTACCTGGCTACCATATTAGCCATTTCCCCGCTAGTGATGTTTTTTGGCACATATGCTTCACTCAACACTTTCAACAAAGCATTTCTATGTGTTTCAGAATTCTGTAGCAAAAGAGAGGATGGATATCTGTGCCGGTGTCTTGTTCAGCTGGTCGATGACTGAATACTCCTTAGCATGTACCTTTCTCCAAAGGTCATCGAGACCTGTTTCGATAAGGGGAGGCCGGTTGGCAGCCTGCTTGCTTGATTCAGTCAGATGCTCAGGGTGTAGACCCTACCAGTTCTCGTCATACCCTGTGCTACGACAGCCTCCTCAGACCTGACATCGCCTTTCCTTCTCGCCTTGGCTGTATAGTCCGAAGGGATAGAATTTGAATAGAAGGGTGGCGTAGTTGACATTGCCACCGGAATTGGTGCAGCCATCCTTACTTCAAACGGAATGTGTGTTCGGGGTGGCAAGACTGCGACCTCGAATGGTGGCGGTGCATTTGCTGGAGATACAAACTCAACTTCAATTGGCACTGGTGACTTTACAGGTGGCGCTGCTTCAAACTCAAGTGGTATAGACATATTCACCTCAGCGTCCTCAGATGGTTGAATCTGGACTATGATCAGTTTGAGAGTGACTGCAGGTTTATTTGGGTCATTTCCTTCTACGATCAACCCGATTGATCCCTCGGGATCCCAATCATCTTCTATTTCAATCATATGGATAACTCTACCCTTATGGTCTGGCAACGGATTGTTGCGGACGTTTGGAGCGGGGTCTTTTGCCACAATAATCTTGTTGTCAATGAGAGCCTGTATTTTGTCCTTCAGAGAGCGGCATTCTTCGATGGTGTGTCCTTTCATGCCGTAATGGTATGCACAGGATTTGTTTGGGTTAACCCGCTGAGAAGGGTTCCAGGGGTGGCAGCAGGGATAGGTGTGACGTAACCAGCAGCTTTGAGCTTCACATACAGCTGGTCAATGGGCTCAGCTATGGCAGTGTATTGCTTTGGAGGGCGGCGATCAAAATTGGGATGAGGTCTAGGGAAGTTTTGGTGTGTAGGGGGTGATTGATAATGGGATGGCTGGGAATTATAAGTGTGGTATATAGGAGCGAGTTGTGAGTATCTGGGTTAAGCAGGTTGCTATGTGGATGGTGGAGAATTGTAGGTGGGCGGTGGAGCTTGGTAGGAAGGTGGTGGAGCTTGGTAGTTCGGTGAGGGTGCTTGGTAATTCGGGGTTGGCTGGTATGTGAGTGGAGGTGTTGGATAAGTTTGGTATTTGAGTGGGGACTTGGCTCTTTGTGCAACCATTACGGCTCCCACGTCTCTCTTCTTATACACACCATCGGACTGTAAAGCCTTGTTAGTGGCTTGCAAGGCTTCAAAATTTGTAACCATACCACTTTTAATACCTTCTTCAATCCGCTCACCCAATTTGATGATGTCGGAGAACTTGTGGCCTTCAACCATCATCAACCGTTCATAATACTGCGGGTCCTTAGACCGGACAAAGAACTTGTTCATCTGCTCTTCCTCTAGAGCAGGTCTGACTTTAGTGGCTTGGGACCTCCAACGAGTAGCATACTCGCGGAAGGTTTCTGTGGGGTTCTTCTTCAATTTTGAATGTAGAACACATCTGATGCATTCTCTGTATTGAATCTAAACCTGTCCAAAAAGTCAGACGCCATGCTTACCCAGTTTTACCATTTCTTGGGGTCTTGGATGATGTACCAAGACAGTAAGTCTCCCTTCAAACTCCTCATGAACAACTTCGTTCGGATTCTTTCATCCTTCCTAATGCCAACCAACTTGTCGCAATAGGTCCTCAGATGGACTCTCGGATCACCAGTACCGTCAAACATTTCAAACTTTGGAGGTTTGTACCCCTCGGGCAGTTCAACATCAGGTTGTATACAAAGGTCTTCATAATTCAACCCTTCAATTCCCTTGGTTCCTTCAACACCCTGCACTCGGCTGGTCAGTTTCTTAAGCTGCTCGTCTAGGTTCTTGATAAGTAAGTCCATTCCATCAGACTCGGATGCGTGTGAGATAGGCGGAGTGGAGTGGGTCACGGTTTCCACATAGATGGGATTGTTATAGGTGTGGAAATGGTCCTTTGTGAAGTTTTGAGGTTCTGGGATGAGTAGTGGAGTGTTATTTGAGGTATGGCAAGCATTGCACTGCGTCGGGAGAGTTTGGTTCTTTGGGGGAGTGGCGGGATGGTGAGGTGCGGGATGATTTTACTGTCTTGGGATATTTTGTAGAGGTGTGGGGTTTTGAGCATTTGGAAGGTTGACGTCGGGGATGTTGAGGGAAAATTACAGGTTGGACAGATTCCTGACTTGATCGAGTTCTTCCTGAAACTTCAGCAATTTCTATTCTAGTGGTGACATGTTCTCATGCAGGACCCGAATACCTCGGACATCAGTGGCCTCTACCCGTTCAATCATATTCTCCTTTCTGGTGCCGCTAGACTCTTCCATCTTACTTTTGCCTTTGTCTTTGCCCTTAAGAGGACTAGGAGGAGGAGTAGGTTGAGGGCCCTTGGATCTTGTACGATAGGCTGATGTGCCAGAATGCACGAACTAACCTTTGGGGAGGGGAATAATAAAGAAGAAAAACAAAAAGGTAACCAAGTCAGTGAGGATTATGAAAAAGAATATTGCGGTATTTAAACACATAACGCGGAAATGTAAAGCGTGTCCTAAGTTGGGAACCTCTTTGTGTCCGAGGTAGGCCTAGCGACAAACTGATTTGGAGAACTTAAAATGCTAAATGCCTCATTTTATTGATAAGAAAAATACACAAATCCCAAAATCATAGACGAAAAATGAAAGTCACTAATGTCCATTGGCCTTATTACATTGATAGAGAAAAATAAAGACACTCCTATCTACTTGGTCCCAGAAGGACCTTTCCCAGACTCGGCATTCTTGCTTTCCTCATACAGTTTTCCCAGCTCGCGAAGTCCCAGCAACAGATAGGTTCTTGCTAGATATCCTCCTTCAGCTCCCTCAACCTTTTTTTGTTAGGTTGGATTTCTAGGAAAGATGGTATGTTACCCAAGTGTTTCCTGGCGATAGCTTTGTTGCTAGAGTGCAGATCCTCCCACCAACTCAACAGTCTTGGGTGGATATTGGAGACCTTGTCGAATTTGGGGACTTCGTGCCTCATTTTTATGCAAGGCAAACAAGGTTAGGCCCTGACCCCCACCAGACTCGACTATTTAACATCAACAATTAGCATAAAGCAGTTAGTTACCCAAAAAATGCACAGAACGTGAGGGCGTCTGTTTGGGTTTAGGGAAACCCGGTGGACTTTTGGATAAGTCAATCTTAAAAGCTATTGTGCGGATGACACTTTAGCTCGACTAGGTTTGACAATGATGCATGCAACAGTGCAACAGAATAAGGTTTCTATGGGGTTTTAGACCGGTACCCATGAGCGAACAACTCTAGGGGGAAAGGCACGAAAGCGTCGACAGCAACGCTGATCGACTAGTTTTACCGCAAATAAGCCTTTCTGAATTTAGTGGGTAATAATATAGGAAGATCGCAACCACTCAACAAGCGTTGCTATAGTATTTTGTTTGGCACAAGTAGAGTATGAATGTTGAGCATGATTATGCAATAATAATTATTAAAACAAGTTGTCACGTATTTGCACGTTAAAGAAAGCAGTAAAAACGACAGTAATGATTTAAAGCAGTTACAAAAGAAAACAAAGAGACATGTCAGTTTCGTCTTTGAGGAAAAGTAAATACCTGAAGCAAAGAATTAATTGCATGTAAAGGTAAAAGGAAAGGGTGCAAGTATTTAAACAAAAATAAAGGCACAAATTCAAGAAATAATTTGAAATGGTAAAAGCCTGGATATCCCCAGCAGAGTCGCCATGTTGTCGCGCCCCTCTTTTCCCCAAGCGCTCTTTTCGGGGAAGGTTGAAAGGGTTTATGATACTGGTTGAGACAACTCGTTCCTTTTGGGAAAGTGGTTTGCATATTTTGAAGAGTCGCCACCTAACGATTTTCACGGTGCGTTAGGGCACCTAAGGGGTTTAATTAAAACTACGTTACTAACCAGATATTGGGTAAGGGATTGAAATTATTCTAAGGGAAAGGTGTTAGGTACCCCTCAGGATCCACAAGTGTGGTTCCCGGCCAAATGGTTTCGTGAATTTGTACAATTAACAAATAACAAGTAAAGGGACTCAAGTAAGAGGGGATTTCAAATATTAAACAAGCAATTGTTTGGGAAAACAGTTATACAAAACTATTCATTTTTTTTTTTTGAAAAGAATTACAATATAACATTCAAGGAAAGGTATCCTAGGTTTGAAATAATATGGATCACATCAATGAAATACCCGGTATGACACTCCTCGAAGAGGGGCTACACGTGGTATTTGCTCATCGGTCATCATATCCATATTCTACCTTTCCTGCCTCGTGGAGGTTATTAAAGCGCGTGCTAGTCACGAACTCTATTGCGTGCTATTACCCATCCCATCCAATCAGTCCTGGAAAATATTGGGACTACTATCCTAGAAGGGAGGTACTAGGCTGACCCTCAGGTTTAAAGGTAAAGAGTCTAAAGCGACAAACAAAACATTTAGGACTACAATGAATGGGAAGCATATAGGAGAACATAAAAGGCTCAAATTTTCCTATACAGGTTATACATGTAATTAGCACGACTCAAACACATGTAAGGGCAGTATTTAAATTCAGAACTTAATACATGGTATCTAAGTGAGTCTAGAATGCATTAGAGAAGCAGATTTGTTGCATAATTCAAAGAGGGAATCCTAGGCAGTCTTGCCTACTGATTTTAAACCCATTGATGGTTAAGAAAAACATATGAAGAAGTACATTTTCAGTTTTAATAAACTTAGCACCTAAGGCTTGTCTAGGCGTATCAGTTTTTAGAACTATTTAGAGGAAGTTGTTTGACATGCAGTTCTAGATGTTCAGATTTCAGAAAAATATTACCAAGACGTGCAGGTATGTTTTTATCAATAACTAATCTAGAGATGCCCAAGAGAATATAACTGCAATCCTAAAGGCATGATATCTAATGCACAGAAAATGCAGAATGGTGTACATGCAGAGCCTAAACAGGATATTGTAAATGCATAAATACTTCAGTGTTTGAACATGCTTTCAGATTGTGTAGAAGATAAAAATGACCTATTTATTAGCGTATTTATCCTAAAATAGGGTATCAAAGTGTACATGGCAGTGCGTAGCGTAGTGAAAAATAACATTATTAACATGTTTTAACACAGGATTTTCTAAGTGATAAGAGGATGAATATGCTGGAACAGTGTATATAGGACCTAAAGAGCAGGATTTTTAATGCAAGAGCAACAGTTGTTGGGTTAATATTGTTACTTAGCCTAGAAACAAGATTTCTAAGTGATAATCAAGGCCAAATGAGATGCTGAAGCAGTAAACCTAAGAACATGATATCTATGACATGCTTGGAATGCATTGAGCCCTAAGCATGGATTCTAATGCACACACAGGAAATATAAACCTAAAGCATGATTTCTACCCCATTAATATAGATAACCTATATAGCTACCCTTCCCTTTTCACTATCCAACCCCAAATATTCGTTTACAAATTATTGCAGGCTAGGAATCATGAATTACATAACCAAAGAGAAAGTAAGAAGTTATTTCTATAGGGAGCCTTTACTTAGGACCAAATCTTCCAAACCTCACTGACATACGGTGTTTTAAAGACTTTCCACAGTCCGGGTGTGTCAGAGTTCCCTAAGGACCTCAAGGGCTCCCGGGCAATGCTCACACCCAGACTAGGTAACCAAGAATGGAACAATGTGCAGTGTAGAATTACCAACCTCAGTGTGTCAGAGTTCAGAGGGAACTCAAGAGGTTCCCAAAGCATTTCTCAAACTGAGAGGGTGGAACCTAAGGGTCTAGGAGTGAAGTGAAGTGCAAGAGATGAGTTTGAAAAGGTTTTGGCAGAAATAGAGAGGACTTAGTTCAAAAACATTTTATAAACAAGAGAATTTGTTTAATAAAAACATTTTATAAACAACAGAGTTTGTTTAAAAAAAATAGCTTTCCAAAAGAGAGCAGAGTAATAGGCAATAGTCCAAACACAGCACCCAAAATTGGGTTCATACACAGCCACAACACACAAAACCAAGGCAGGTTCAGCAAACACAAACGAGGATAATGAGGTTTGGGGACACATAAGGTAGACATATTAGTGGCAAGTTGAAAGCAAAATCATAAGTAGAAACACACTAGAAACAGGATGAACAGAAGTAAATAAAGTACCATATTGTTCTTAGAACTTTAAATCAAAATCAGGACATACCAGTATGGAAGAGAGAAAACACAGAGTAGAGAATAAGCAGATAGCACAACTAGTCTTGGCTTTTAGCCGACTAGTAACAGCAGACAATCAATGAGTGAAAATAGAAGGTATGTGTGTGAGCAAGAGAGAGTAGAACAGAATATTTGTCCGTCTCCTGAAGTGAGAATAGAAGAGACTATATATAATAGTTGAGAGCAGAGTAAGAGAGAGAAAAGGAAATCAATCATCAATAATTACGGAAGCCATAGAATCAGCCAGTCAATAAATCAGCAAATCTTCCATTAATTAATGGAGTAATTAGCCAGTTAACGGTAAAGAACAGAGAAAATGATTAAAGAAAGAACCAAAATAGTTTAAGTAGGGGATAGGTGATTAGGGTTAAATATATAAGAGTAAGAAGTAAGAATCAGCAAGTATTTCCTCAATTACGGGAGTATTAACCAGTTAAATTGGTAAAAAGCAGGGCAGATAATTTAGGAAAGAATCAAAAATAGTTTTAAGTACGGGATAGGCAATTAGGATTAAATACATAAGGGATTAACTAAGGAAAGAGGAAGTAAGAATCAGCAAGTACCACAGTTAATCGTACATAAGGCAAGGAATAATTAGAAGCTGTAAAAATAGGGAAATAATCGAGAAATCAGCACATAGGTATCAATATAGGAAATCAGGGGATCAAAGAATTGAAGTAATACTAGTTTTTTAAGGGAGATAATATAGGTTTTTCATGAATGACAAACAGGCTAAGTATAACACATAAAAATCAGTCAAGATTTGAATCAGAAACCCTAATGGAAGCACATAAGGGCAAAATCATAAGCTATTCAAATTAAACGAAGAAGAAATCATATGAATCAGAGTGCAGAACAAACTTATGTATCAAATAACACAGATCAACTCAGAATTCAAACATAGTGTCAAGATTAGGGGATTTTAGCATAGGCTAGTTAGGGTTAAGAAAAACTCAACAAAAATTAGTCAGAACACATAAGAACAGAATATTAATAACTAAAAATCAGAAACGTTTGAAGAAAAAGATTTTCAAGAAACCCTACTTTTGGAAAAAATAAAGGATCGTTCGAAAAATAGGAGAATCTTTAAAGAAAACTTAGGAAAACCTCATAATACGCATAGATTTGTTATAGATCTAAAAGAATCGGAAGTTTAGAAGTTAGGGTTTCAAAGAGAGAACCCAGAGAGAGAGAGAGAGTCGTTATAGAAACCACCGGATCTAGTCGGAAAGTAGGAAAATCTTACTGGAATCGAGCTGAAGGCCTAGATAGGCCAAAGGTGTGAGGGAGTGAACCCTGGTATCTTGAAGACCTTAGAGATAGCAACACCGGTGAGAAAGATCCATGAGACGCCTGAGGATGGTGAGGATTCCATGGTTTCCGGCGAAGAGGCGGCTGGAGAAGACGAACATACCTCATCGGAGGTGGAGAGACCAGAGGTCTCTAGAGAGAGAGAGAGAATGATAGGGGGAAATGAGAGACGGGGGGAGGCCATTAGGGTCTAATTTAGGTAAGTGGTAATCTGGGTCGTTGATCTAAATTGATCAACGACTCAGATTGATCAAGGGGTTGGGCCGGGTAGAATTTAAGGTCTGGGCTGGGATGTTTGGGCCAATTTAATCAGGTGGGTTTGGGTTTAATTAGGGGCTAGAATTTAAATAAAAATGGCTAGCTGATAAATACTCAATTAAAATGTTAAAATGCTCAATTAAAAGTAACTAATAACTGAAAAAATGAAATTGATGATTAAGAACTTAAATAAAAGTGGTTAATCGGGATTTAAAAATTTAAATGACCAATTATTGGATAGTAATAACATAAAACATATGGTTAGGCTATAATTGCAATTATAGCCAAAAAGTGCCAATTTGACCAGTTGAGAAATAATTTGATCTCAAAAAGACCAAAAATAATGTATTAAGTCAAGAAATGTCTTTGGAATAATTTATAATGCAATTTATAATTAATTATTAAAGATAAAAATACCGGATAAGTTAGATAAATTAATAAAAATATGAGAAAATTATGGGAAAATACCAATTGTTATGGAACTTGATTTTGAAGGTATATATGCAAGTTTAAAAAATAGTTTTGAGGAAAAATTAGGTATCAACAACTGCCCTTCTTTACCCGGGAAGGATGAAAGAGTTGTCGGGTAAAGATATGATGGCCAATTTTGACCGAGCGAAATGGTTTGAAGAGTCTTAGGCCGCACCCTGGTTTCTGAGTTGCCTACATATCCCTGGTCTTACAGGAATCAGGCCGTATGTAGTTCAGGGGTCATCGGTGAAGTATACCGATGAAGTTTTACAAGAACGAACGCAAAAGTACAGGGTTAGATGAGCAAACGGCTTATAGATATGGTTTAGGAGAACTGGAGCGGGACCGCTCCTGCCGGTATGGTTGTTGCTTGCCGGATTACCTGCAAATAGACAATACGAGCGTATATTGTGCATAATTTAAACATGATGCAAATTCCTGTTGGACCATGAATGCTGTCTTCGGACGGTTAGGGATGACGTTCTTTACACCATGATGTCCTGGGCCATGAGTTTCATGATGCAGGATTCGCAGGCCATGAAATGATGTTCTCGGGCTATAAGGATGGTACCTCCGAAAAATGACGCCTTTGAATAATGATATGAAAAATGATGAAAGAGATCCTTAGGCCACGACATGGTGTTCTCGGGCTATGAAGATGGTGCCTTCGAACGATGACGCCTTTGGATAAGTTCGCGATATTTCAGCCCATGAAGATACAATAGTATGATGCTGACAAGACAGAGCTTAGTCTTGCGAATTAAAGGGGCAGAGCTTAACCCAAAAGGAAAGTGCAGTAAATAACGCTAGAGGCATTGGTTGCTTTTGAGAAGTAAATTGGAGGCAGCGTTTAGCCTCAGAAAGCAGAATGGTAGCCTTATGCAATATGCGTATGCAGATGGAGGTAGAGCTTAACCTCGTAAGGCAGAATGGTAGCCTTATGAAAGATGTGAATGCAGAGAGAGACAGCGTTTGGTCTCGGAAGGTAGAAAGGTAGCCTTATGCAATATGCAAATGCAGATGGAGGTAGCGTTTAGTCTCGGAAGGCAGAATGGTAGCCTTATGCAAGATGCGAATGCAGATGGAGACAGTGTTTAGTCTCGGAAGGCAGAATGGTAGCCTTATTCAAGATTAAAGGAAGGACAACAGAAATTCTTAGTTGGTGTTAAATTGTGGTAGAGCATTTTGATAATGAAGCATCGTTTGTGCTGATAATAAATGTTGGCATGTGCGACGGGTTTGAGGAACGATGTCTGTCCTTTGAGCGGATCATATGTTTTGGGGCTTTTGCAATTTTTGTGCCTGCATCCAAAGAAAGATCGTGAGTTTTGTAAAGGGGGAAGGTTAGTTCGCATTCCCGTTAGCTCTTCTTGGCTCGTTTGCATGATCATGATGATACTTTCTGTATCATTGGGGTAGCATTCGCTAAACAAGTTGTTTCAGAAAAATAAATATGCATGATTTTGTAAAAGTATAATATATAATCTAAAATAGTTTTAGATGAACCAACGGCGTGACACGGTTCGAGAAATTAAAACATCTCCTGCTGTGGAATTTTGAGTGTCCTCCTCAAAATTCTGCCCCAATTTGTTGGGTGGACGCCTCTGACTACTGCTCGTGCGGCGATTGGCTGAACTTGCTTCAGAATTTTGAGGGACCTCCTCAAAATTCTGCCCCCGTTGGCTGGGTGAATTCTTGTGGACTGCTGCTCGCTTCAAAATTTTGAGGGTCCTCCTCAAAATTCTGCCCCAGTTTCCAATTGCGGGGGAAAATAGATTTTTATTGAATTGTGAACCCATAGGACTGCCTACGTATCCCCTCTTAGACGGGAATCAGGTCAGGCGTAGTTCAATTAAGGCGAATGATAACTTTTCATGCCACTTCTTGTGCCTGTCTATCATCTTTCTTAGCATCTTCTTGATGTTTTCTGAATCTACCAGGTTGATAACTTCAGTCTCGTCCAGGTTGGACTTAGGTCTGTTCTCAAAGTTCTCAACTTCTTTGACAATCTCGTCAGGTATGTCGTCTTCGTCTGAATCAATGTCTGTTTGATGCGTTGTCTCATTGCATGGTACAGTCATCGGTTTATCAAGACAAGTAATAGTAATGATGTATAAATAAAGTAATGAGAGAAAACAATAGCAATACATATCGAATTCGTAAGAGAAATTAAGAAGATGCGTTGATGAATTGAATAACTGTTTTGAACATTGAAGATTTTATTGCAGAAATAGAAAAATGCAGGAAAAGGAAAATCATTTAGTAAATAAAACAGTAAATAATGCTTGTTTTAGCCTTGCTACCCCGAGGCTCATTGGGCTTTGGTCGTCTTGATAGACCAATTCTTAAGATATGCCCCCTTGCTTACAGTCTGTATGGAAGGGCCTTCCTCCCTCTCCTCCTCGAAAACAACACAGCAATCCATGTCCTCGTCCTCTAGGAACAAACTCTCATCGTTGCAAGTGCTTATTCTTCGTCTGATCCGTAAATAATGTCGGCCTTCTTGAAAGTCTGCTCAAAATGAGGTATCGACTGCTCCAAAGGGTAATAGGGACCGCGCCAAGGTGGCGACCAGTCGTTGAATTCCTGCCAAGTGTACTCATACCCCAGACCGAAAGTAGTACCATGTTTCTTGAGCTTTATGGGCTTCGTGATCCCTTGGAGGTTCTTACCAAGCCATTTGTCTGGCTCATATCCTTTCAAGTTTAGGATGCTCTCAATCTTGCTATCCCACCACTTGTCCTTGTCGATAGCATTGGCCCGCTCAATGTGGTGGTAAGTTCCCCCGCCTATCTTCTTTTTTCCGTCAATCACCGGAATAGTTTGACGACTGTAAATGGGTTTGCTACCGTCACCATGAACAATCACCTCTTGGTGGTTCCACTCGAATTTTACCGCCTGATGCAACATTGACGCTACGGCCCCAGCAGCATGAACCCAGGGTCGTCCTAACAATAGGTTGTAGGATGATGGCACATCTATCACCTGAAAATCCACTTCGAACCAAGTCGGTCCCATCTGTAGACACAGATTGATCTCCCCCATGGTTGACCTTTGAGAACCGTCGAAGGCTTTCACATTGATCGCTCCATCCCTTATCTCACATAGCCCTTTACTCAATTTCTTGAGTGTTATCAACGGACAGATGTTAAGACCAGAACTTCCATCAATCAAGATCCTTGTGATGAAATGATCTTTGCATTGCACGGTGATGTGCAGCGCTTTGTTGTGCCCCAATCCTTCAGGTGGTAGCTCGTCCTCATGAAAAGTGATTTTGTGACTTTCCAGTACCTAGCCTACCATATTAGCCATTTCCCCGCTAGTGATGTTGTTTGTCACATATGCTTCACTCAACACTTTCAACAAAGCATTTTTGTGTGTTTCAGAATTCTGTAGCAAAGAGAGGATGGATATCTGTGTCGGTGTCTTGTTCAGCTGGTCGATGACTAAATACTCCTTAGCATGTACCTTTCTCCAAAGGTCATCGAGACCTGTTTCGATAAGGGGAGGCCGGTTGGCAGCCTGCTTGCTTGATTCAGCCAGATGCTCAGGGGTGTAGACCCTACCAATTCTCCTCATACCCTGTGCTACGACAGCCTCCTCAGACTTGACCTCACCTTTCCTTCTCGCCTCGGCTGTATAGTCCCAAGGGATAGCATTTGAATAGAAGGGTGGCGTAGTTGACATTGCCACCGGAATTGGTGCGGCCATCCTTACTTCAAACAAAATGTGTGTTCGGGGTGGCAAGACTGCGACCTCGAATGGAGTCGGTGCATTTGCTGGAGATACAAACTCAACTTCAATTGGCACTGGTGACTTTGCAGGTGGCGCTGCTTCAAACTCAAGTGGTATAGACATATTCACCTCAGCGTCCTCAAATGGTTGAATCTGGACTATGATCGGTTTGAGAGTGACTGCAGGTTTCTTTGGGTCATCGCCTTCTACGATCTATCTGATTGATCCCTCGGGATCCCAATCATCTTCTATTTCAATCATATGGATACCTCCACCCTCATGGTCTGGCAAAGGATTGTTGCGGACGTTTGGAGTGGGGTCTTTTGCCACAATAATCTTGTTGTCAATGAGAGCCTGTATTTTGTCCTTCAGAGAGCGGCATTCTTCGATGATGTGTCCTTTCATGCCGGAATTGTATGCACAAGATTTGCTTGGGTTAACCCACTAAGAAGGATTCTCAAGGTTGGCAGCAGGGATAGGTGTGACATAACCAGCAACTTTGAGCTTCTCATATAGCTGGTCAATGGGCTCGGCTATGGCGGTGTATTGCTTTGGAGGGCGGCGATCAAAATAGACGAGGTCTTGGGAAGTTTTAGCGTGCAGGGGGTGATTGGTAATGGGATGGCTTGGAATTATAAGTTTGGTAGACAGTAGCGGGTTGTGAGTATCTGGGCGAAGCAGGTTGATATGTGGGTGGTGGAGATTGGTAGGTGCGCGGTGGAGCTTGGCAGGAAGGTGGTGGAGCTTGGTGGTTCAGTGAGGGTGCTTGGTAATTCGGGGTTGGATGGTATGTGAGTGGAGGTGTTGGATAAGTTTTGTATTTGAGTGGGGACTTGGATCTTTGTGCAACCATTAAGGCTCCCACGTCTCTCTTCTTAGACACACCACCAAACTGTAAAGCCTTGGTAGTGGCTTGCAAGGCTTCAAAATTTTTAACCATACCACTTTTAATACCTTCTTCAATCCGCTCACCCAATTTGATGATGTCGGAGAACTTGTGGCCTTCAACCATCATCAACCGTTCATAATACTACAGGTCCTGAGCTCGGACAAAGAACTTGTTCATCTGCTCATCCTCTAGAGCAGGTCTAAATTTAGTGGCTTCGGACCTCCAGCGAGTAGCATACTCGCGAAAGGTTTCTGTGGGTTTCTTCTTCAATTTGAATGTAGAACACATCTGGTGCGTTCTCTGTGTTGAATCTAAACCTGTCCAAAAAGTCAGACGCCATGCTTACCCAGTTTTACCATTTCTTGGGGTCTTGGCTGATGTACCAAGACAATGCGTCTCCCTTCAAACTCCTCATGAACAACTTTGTGCGGATTCTTTCATCATTCCCAACGCCAACCAACTTGTCGTAATAGGTCCTCAGATGGACTCTCGGATCACCAGTACCGTCAAACATTTCGAACTTTGGAGGTTTGTACCCCTCGGGCAGTTCAACATCAGGTTGTACACAAAGGTCTTCATAATTCAACCCTTCAATTCCCTTGGTTCCTTCAACACCCTGAATTCGGCTGGTCAGTTTCTTAAGCTCCTCGGCCAGGTTCTTGATAAGTAAGTCCTTTCCATCAGACTCGAATGCCTATGAGATAGGCGGAGTGGAGTGGGTCACGATTTCCACATAGATGGGATTGTTATAGGTGTGGAAATGGTCCTTTGTGGGGTTTTGAGGTTTTGGGATGGGTAGTGGAGTGTTATTTGAGGTGTGGCAAGCATTGCACTGCGTCGGGAGAGTTTGGTTTTTTGGGGGAGTGGCGTGATGGTGAGGTGCGGGGTGAATTTGCTGTCTTGGGATATTTTGTGGAGGTGTGGGGTTTTGAGCATTTGGAAGGTTGACGACGGGACGTTGAGGGAAAATGACAGGTTGGACAGATTCCGGACTTGATCGAGTTCTTCCGTTTGGGTTTAGGGAAACCCGGTGGACTTTTGGATAAGGCTATCTTAAAAGCTATCGTGCGGACGACACTTTAGCTCGACTAGGTTTGACCATGATGCATGCAACAGTGCAATAGAGTAAGGTTTCTATGGGATTTATACCCGTACCCTTGAGCGGACAACTCAAGGGGGAAAGGCACGGAACCGTCTACTGCACCGTTGATCGACTAGTTTTACCGCAAATAAGCCTTTCCAAATTTAGTGGGTAATAATATAGGAAGAGCGCAACCACTCATCAAGAATTGCTATAGTATTTTGTTTGGCACGAGTGGAGTATGAATGTTGAGCATGATTATGCAATAATAAGTATTAAAACAAGTTGCCACGTATTTGCATGTTAAATAAAGTGGTAAAAACAACCGTAATGATTTAAAGCAGTTACAAAAGAAAACAAGAGAGATGTTAGTTTCATCTTTGAGGAAAAGTAAATACCTAAAGTAAGAATTAATTGCATGTAAAGGGAAGAGGAAAGGGTGCAAGTATTTAAACAAAAATAAAGGCACAAATTCACGAAACAATTTGAAATGGTAAAAGCCTGGATATCCCCAGCAGAGTCGCCATGCTATCGCGCCCCCTTTTCCCCAAGCGCTCCTTTCGGGGCCGGTTGAAAGGGTTTATGACATTGGTTGAGACAACTCGTTCCTTTTGGGAAAGTGGTTTGCATGTTTTGAAGAGTCGTCACCTAACGATTTTAACGGTGCGTTAGGGCACCTAAGGGGTTGTATTACAACTACATTACTAACCAGAGATTGGGTAAGGGCTTGAAATTATCCTAAGGGGAAGGTGTTAGGTACCCCTCAGGATCCACAAGTGTGGTTCTCGGCCAAATGGTTTCATGAATTTGTACAATTATCAAATAACAAGTAAGGGGGCTGAAGTAAGAGGGGATTTCAAATATTAAATAAGCAATTGTTTGGGAAAACAGTTATACAAAACTATTCAAGTTTTTTTTTTTTTTGAAAAGAATTACAATATAACATTCAAGGAGAGGTATCCTAGGTTTGAAATAATATGGATCACATCAATGCAATATCCGGTATGACACTCTTCGAAGAGGGGCTACACGTGATATTAGCGCATCGGTCATAATATCCATATTCTACCTTTTCCCGCCTCGTGGAGGTAATTAAAGCTCGTGATAGTCATGAACTCTATTGCGTGCTATTACCCATCCCCTATCAGTCCTGGAGGAGATTGGGACTACTATCCTAGAAGGGAGGTACAAGGCTGACCCCCAGGTTTAAAGGTAAAGTGTCTAAAGCGACAAACAAAACATTTAGGACTACAATGAATGGGAAGCATATACGAGCACATAAGAGGCTCAAATTTTCCTCCACAGGTTATGCATGTAATTAGCACGACTCAAACACATGTAAGGGCAGTATTTAAATTCAGAACTTAATACATGGTATCTAAGTGAGTCTAGAATGCAGTAGAGAAGCAGATTTGTTGCATAATCATAGAGGGAATCCTAGGCAGTCTTGCTTTCTGATTTTAAACCCATTGATGGTTAAGCAGAACATATGAAGAAGAACATTTCCAGTTTTAATAAACTTAGCACCTAAGGCTTGTCTAGGCATATCAGTTTTTTAGAACTATTTAGAGGAAGTTGTTTGACATGCAGTTCTAGATATTCAGATTTCAGAAAAATATTACCAAGACGTGCAGGTATGTTTTTATCAGTAACTAAGATAGAGATGCCCAAGAGAATATAACTGCAATCCCAAAGGCATGATATCTAATGCACAGAAAATGCAGAATGATGTATATGCAGAGCCTAAACAGGATATTGTAAATGCATAAATACTTCAATGTTTGAACATGCTTTCAGATTGAAGATAAAAATGACCTATTTATTAGTGTATTCATCCTTAAACAGGGTATCTAAGTGTACATGGCAGTGCATTGTGTAGTGCAAAAATAACAGTTATTAACATGTTTTAACACAGGATTTTCTAAGTGATAAGAGGATGAATATGCTGTAATAGTGTGATAGGACCTAAAGAGCAGGATTTCTAATGCAAGAGCAACAGTTGTTGGGTTAATATTGTTACTTAGCCTAGAAACAGGATTTCTAAGTGATAATCAAGGCCAAATGAGATGTTGAAGCAGTAAACCTAAGAACATGATATCTGTGACATGCTTGGAATGCATTGAGCCCTAAGCATGGATTCTAATGCACACATAGGAAATATAAACCTAAGGCATGATTTCTACCCCATTGATATAGATAACCTATACATCCCCAAATATTCGTATACAAATTATTGCAGGCCAGGAATCATGAATTACATAACCAAAGAGAAAGTAAGAAGTTATTTCTATAGGGAGCCTTTACTTAGGCCCAAATCTTCCAAACCTCAATGCCATACGGTTTTTTAAAGCCTTTTCACAGTCCGGGTATGTCAGAGTTCCCTAAGGACCTCAAGGGCTCCCGGGCAATGCTTACACCCAGACTAGGTAACCGAGAATGGAACAATGTGCAGTGTAGAATTACCAGCCTCAGTGTGTCAGAGTTCAGAGGGAACTCACGAGGTTCCCAAAGCAGTGCTCACACTGAGGGGGTGGAACCTAAGGGTCTAGGAGAGAAGTGAAGTGCAAGAGATGAGTTTAAAAGGTTTTGACAGAAATAGAGAGGACTTAGTTCAAATACATTTTATAAAGAAGAGAGTTTGTTTAATAAAAATAATAGATTTTGAAAAGAGAGCAGAGTCATAGGCAATAGTCCAAACACAGCACCCAAAAATGGGTTCATACACAGCCATAACACACTGAACTAAGGCAGGTTCAGAAAACACTAACGAGGATAATAGGGTTTGGGGACACATAAGGTGTATGAGTAAACAAATAGTTGCGGGACCATTTAAATACAGAATCAGCTATGTGCTAAAAGGGGATTAAGGAACTTAAGAACCAACACAGAACCATGTAACTCAAAGTACAGGTTTCCTTGTCGAAGACAAGTTCATACTAAACTAGTTAAGCATACCAAGGAACAGGGTTGCAGTAAGACATGCTATAGAAAAGAGGATAACCTTTCATGAACATGTTGATTCTAAAAAAAGGGGAAGACATATTCAGAATCATACAGATAGAGAATGTAAGGTAGACATATTAGTGGCAAGTTGAAAGCAAAACCATAAGTAGAAACACATTAGAAACAGGATGAACTGAAGTAAATAAAGTACCATATTGTTTCTGGAACTTTAAATCGAAATCAGGACATACCAGTATGGAAGAGAGAAAACACAAAGCAAAGAATAAGCAGACAGCATAATTAGTCTTGGCTTTCAGCCGACCAGTAACAACAGACAATCAATGAGAGCAAATAGAAGGTATGTGTGTGAGCAAGAGAGGGTAGAACGGAATATGTGTTCGTATCCTGAAGTGAGAATAGAAGAGACTACATATAATAGTTGAGACCATAGTAAGAGAGAGTAAAGGAAATCAATCATCAACAATTACGAAAGCCATAGAATCAGCCAGTCAATAAATCAACAAATCTTCCTTTAATTAAGGGAGTAATTAGCCAGTTAACGGTAAAGAACAGGGAAAATGATTAAGGAAAGAATCAAAATTGTTTAGGTACAGGATAGGTGATTAGGGTTAAATACATAAGAGTAAGAAGTAAGAATCAGCAAGTATTCCCTCAATTACGGGAGTAATTAACCAGTTAAATTGGTAAAAAGCAGGGCAGATAATTAAGGAAAGAATCAAAAATAGTTTAAGTACGGGATAGGCAATTAGGGTTAAATACATAAGAGCTTAATTAAGGAAAGAGGAAGTAAGAATCAGCAAGTACCACAGTTAATCGTACATAAGGCAAGGAATAATTATAAGGTGTGAAAATAGGGAAATAATCGAGAAATCAGCACATAAGTATCAATATAGCAAATCAGGGAATCAAAGAATTGAAGTAATATTGGTTTTTTAAGGGAGATAATATAGGATTTTCATGAATGAGAAACAGTCTAAGTATAACACATAAAAATCAGTCAAGATTTGAATCAGAAACCCTAATGGAAGCACATAAGGGCAAAATCATAAGCTATTCAAATTAAACAAAGAAGAAATCATATGAATCAGAGTGCAGAATAAACTTATGTATCAAATTACATAGATCGACTCAGAATTCAAACGTAGTATCAAGATTAGGGGCTTTTAGCATAGGCTAGTTAGGGTTAAGATTAGGGGCTTTTAGCATAGTCTAGAATGTAGTAGTGAAGCAGATTTGTTGCATAATTCAAAAAGGGAATCCTAGGCAGTCTTGCCTACTGATTTTAAACCCATTGATGGTTAAGCAGAACATATGAAGAAGTACATTTCCAGTTTTAATAAACTTAGCACCTAAGGCTTGTCTAGGCGTATCAGTTTTTAGAACTATTTAAAGGAAGTTGTTTTACATGCAGTTCTAGATGTTCATATTTCAGAAAAATATTACCAAGATGTGCAGGTCTGTTTTTATCAGTAACTAAGCTAGAGATGCCCAAGAGAATATAACTGCAATCCTAAATGCATGATATCTAATGCACAGAAAATGCAGAATGATGTACATGCAGAGCCTAAACAGGATATTGTAAATGCATAAGTACTTCATTGTTTGAACATGCTTTCAGATTGTGTAGAAGATAAAAATGACCTATTTATTAGCGTATTTATCCTAAAACAGGGTATCTAAGTGTACATGGCAGTGCATAGCGTAGTGCAAAAATAACAGTTATTACATATTTTAACACAGGATTTTCGAAGTGATAAGAGGATTAACATGCTGGAACAGTGTATATAGGACCTAAAGAGCAGTATTTCTAATGCAAGAACAGTTGTTGGGTTAATATTGTTACTTAGCCTAGAAACAGGATTTCTAATGCACACATAGGAAATATAAACCTAAGGCATGATTACTACCCCATTGATATAGATAACCTATATAGCTACCCTCCCATTTTCACTATCCATCCCATATTCGTTTACAAATTATTGCACGCCAGGAATCATGAATTACATAACCAAAGAGAAAGTAAGAAGTTATTTATATAGGGAGCCTTTACTTAGGCCCAAATCTTCCAAACCTCACTGCCATACGGTGTTTTAAAGCCTTTTCACAATCCGGGTGTGTCAGAGTTCTCTAAGGACCTCAAGGGCTCCCGGGCAATGCTCACACCCAGACTAGGTAACCAATAAGGGAACAATGTGCAGTGTAGAATTACCAGCCTCAGTGTGTCAGAGTTCAGAGGGAACTCAAGAGGTTCCCAAAGCAGTGCTCACGCTGAGGGGGTGGAACCTAAGGGTCTAAGAGTGAAGTGAAGTGCAAGAGATGAGTTTGAAAAGGTTTTGACAGAAATAGAAAGGACTTAGTTCAAAAACATTTTATAAACAAGAGAGTTTGTTTAATAAAAAAATAGCTTTTGAAAAGAGAGCAGAGTAATAGGCAATAGTCCAAACACAAAACCCAAAAATGGGTTCGTACACAGCCACAACACACAGAACCAAGGCAGGTTCAGCAAACACTAACGAGGATAATGGGGTTTGGGGACACATAAGGTGCATGGGTAAACACATAATTGAGGGAACATTTAAATACATAATCAGCTATGTGCTAAAGGGGGATTAAGGAACTTAAGAAATAACACAGAATCATGTAACTCAAAGTACAGGTTTCCTTGTCGAAGACAAGTTCATACTAAACTAGTTAAGCATACCAAGGAACAGGGTTGCAGTAAGACATGCTATAGAAAAGAGGATAACCTTTCATGAACATGCTGATTCTAAAAAAGGGGGGAGACATATTCAGAATCATACAGATAGAGAATGTAAGGTAGACATATAAGTGGCAAGTTGAACAGCAAAACCATAAGTAGAAACACACTAGAAACAGGATGAACTGGAGTAAATAAAGTACCATATTATTTTTGGAACATTAAATCTAAATCAGGACATACCAGTATGGAAGAGAGAAAACATAGAGTAGAGAATAAGCAGACAAGGCTTTCAGCCAACTAGTAACAGCAGACAATAAATGAGAGCAAATAGAAGGCATGTGTGTGAGCAAGAGAGAGTAGAAAAAAATATGTGTTCGTCTCCTAAAGTGAGAATAGAAGAGACTATATATAATAGTTGAGAGCAGAGTAAGAGAGAGTAAAGGAAATCAATCATCAACAATTACGGAAGCCATAGAATCAGCCAGTCAAGAAATCAGCAAATATTCCCTTAACTAAGGAAGTAATTAGCCAGTTAACGGTAAAGAACAGGGCAAATGATTAAGGAAAGAATCAAAACAATTTATGTACGGGATAGGTGATTTCGGTTAAATACATAAGATTAAGAAGTAAGAATCAACAAGTATTCCCTCAATTATGGGAGTAATTAACCAGTTAAATTGGTAAAAAGCAGGGCAGATAATTAAGGAAAGAATCAAAAATAGTTTAAGTACGGGATAGTCAATTAGGGTAAAATACATAAGATTTTAATTAAGGAAACAGGAAGTAAGAATCAGCAAGTACCACAGTTAACCGTACATAAGGCAAGGAATAATTAGAAGCTGTAAAAATAGGGAAACAATCGAGAAATAAGCACATAGGTATCAATATAGCAAATCAGGGAATCAAATAATTGAAGTAATACTGGTTTTTTAAGGGAGATAATATAGGTTTTTCATGAATGGCAAACAGGCTAAGTATAACACATAAAAATCAGTCAAGATTTGAATCAGAAACCCTAATGGAAGAACATAAGGGAAAAATCATAAGCTATTCAAATTAAACGAAGGGCTTTTGCATGAACTTCTTTGAATCCAAACCTTTCAAAGTCGATGGTGCCCCCGAAATTTGATCAACTCAGGAGTTATATGTTTCTACGTTCTTGTCATTTTCTTCAATATTTTTCTCCCCTGATTCGATCTGCTTTTTCAGCTCTTCGAGCATCTTCATGACAGCGGGATCGGTCCCTGATTCATTTTCGTTTGATCTTCTTGGCACCGATTTGGCCCTATGAACAACTTCCTGCGACGGCTCGGGCTCAACCCTGCTTGGTGCATGGTTCAGATTTTGGAGTTGTGCTATTGCAGCTTGTTGAGCCTGAAACATTTCGAATATCACTCGAAGGCTTATCCCACCTTCTTCGCCGCCCTATGCATTCTGATCGGCTAATCGGACGTCTCTAGGGACACTGTTCACGGGGACGACGGCCAGGTTTGCATTAATGGCAACATGGGAACTGACATCGATTGGGTTTATGATCGGGACTCCATCTAGGTCAACTGGAGGTACTTCGTTCCCTGGGGCGGCTATGTTGTCGTTCTCGCCGTGAAAACCAAGGTCATTGTCCATGTGTGTGGGTGTTGCTTGAGAGTTCGATATGTTGATCTTGGAATCAAAGATACTCACAAGAACAAGTATAAAATAGTGTGTGTTATGAAAGTTAGTACCAATCAATCACTGTCATCCTTAGCCCCATGGTGGGCGCCAAATGGTTTACCCTAAAAACGGATAACAATTGAATTTACAAGTGATTTTAAGGATATGTGATTTCACTTGGCACAAACTGAGAAAATGTTTAAATTGATATTAGAAATTGACTGTAAGTAAAAATAAAGCAAACCAAATGTGATGTGCGGCTTTGGCCCTCGAGCTAGGTCACCCTCGAACCAAACGAGTATGCTATTGGAAAATATGAACTGAGCAACAGAGTGTTGAAAGCTTAAGAGAAAATGTAGTATATTGCTTTGAATAGTGTTAATTTGATGTTCTTACAAATGATTAAACCCCCTTTATATAGTAGAGGAGTTCTACTTATGGTACAATTCTAAATACAGTAAGAAACCCCATGATTGGCTAATTATCCGGCCTCTTCTTGATACGTGCCGATATTTCCACTGTGATCCTCGATCGATCGCAGATATCTTGGCTTTTTATTATTTGGCTCGGCAGGCTTCCCTCAATTTTACTTGATCCCTATCCCTCTTGGTCTTCGATCCTGGCTGATCTCGGTCTCTGAGTCACGAGCTTGGCAATCTAATTTTGTGTCACGGTCTGGTATGACATGGAGTCAAACCTTGGCTTGCTACGCCCTAGTCTCGATCAATCATATAAAAAGGGAAAGCCCGATCTTGACCGTATACAAAATGAATTAAGTAAAGACAAGATATAATGAACAAATTAGAAAGCAATAAAGTGTTTTTTCTATAGGGCACTCACGAGCTTGAAGGATTACAAGGGTGCGGCCCTGCTACAATTGGCTTGTCCGAAATGGACTCTGTATTAGAAAATTGGTGGATCTAGCCCAAGTCAGATTGCGGCCACTGCATTATTAATAAGTAATACTGATATGATGTTTTATTGGAGGAAAGTTCAGAGGTAGCCGTTAAGAATAACCAAAATTTACAAAGCTTTTTAAGTTTTACTCGTCTCATAATAAACTTGAGACATGTACGTCTGAAGTTTCGAATTTTAGATTTAGTGGGCGTTTGGACATAAAAATTGTAATATTTCAAACAAAAATGAAAATATTTTTTAAGTAAAAATGGTATTTGAAAATTAGAGTTGTGTTCGGACATAAATATAATTTTGGGTTGTTTTTGAAGTTTTGTGAATGATCTAAGTGAAAATTTTGAAAAATAGTTGTTTTGAGTTTTTAAAATTTTCAAAAAATTCTAAAATTCATTTTCAAGTGAAAAGTGAAAATTTTATGGTCAAATACTGATTTCAAAAAAAGTAAAAAAAATTCGAAAAAAAATAAAAAATTCTTATATCCAAACGGGCTCTTAAGAGTTTGAAGTTGGAATCTGCCGAAGACAAACTTTATGCTAAGGTTTAAAGTCGGGATAATACATAATTATCCATTGAAGTTGTAGCACACACCTTATATTTATTTTTAGTGTAATTATTACCTCCTTTTGAGTTTACGTGGCACTTGCTGCGTAGTACACCTGATGTGTGCGCGTCAAGAACTCAAAAATGGCTTCTTCTTTTTTTCATTTTTCTC
This sequence comes from Nicotiana paniculata, assembly GCA_005239505.1. Lineage (NCBI taxonomy): Eukaryota > Viridiplantae > Streptophyta > Magnoliopsida > Solanales > Solanaceae > Nicotiana > Nicotiana paniculata. The sequence continues at coordinate 92,361 of ML327644.1, forward strand.
TCTCTTATTTTCCTTTTCCTATATTACTCTATAGTCTATACCCTTTTAACTACCTCCATACTGTTAGGGATATAATAGATATAACTTAGATTTAATATTATATTTGATGATTTGAACATATTATTATGAACATTATTTGATATAAAAATATATCAAATGATAAAAATATATGTTGACATGAACACATAGTTGATCACCTATTAGGATTTGACAGTTGAACCATATCCTAGGGTGATCCAGAGTTATAAGGACAGAAGGAATTATTCTTCTACTGGTTCTTGAGAGTAAATTGTATACTTCATGCTATCCGGTCGTTAAGGAGTGTTGCTAGACGCCACCCTTGATTAGTATATTGATGTGATCAATTTACTACCGGCTTAGTATTGAACCTATGAGGTCACACACTAACGAGTGTTCTGATCTTTGCTAAATAATTAATTACTTTATTATTTGATAATTAAATTAAAGAATTTAATTAGTCAAATAGAGTTATTAATCCAAATGAAATATTATTATATTCTTTGCTAGCACAGAGAATAATTAATATTGTGAACTTGAAGTTTTCTATTTGGAATAGAAAATTAAATTGTATCTCTTGATTAAATATATATATATATATATATATATATATATATATAAAAGTAAAGACTTGTCAATTTCAATTTGAAATTGGGTTAACTGAAAGTCCTTATGGACCTTATGTTAAAGTACGAGTCAGCTACAAAAACTATTGAGAATGGGATTTGTATTCTACAGTAAAGTAATAATAAAAATGGGATTTTTTGGTATTGGACTTCATGGTAAGTCCATTAAGAACGGCAGTAACGAAATTTTCATAAAGTTTATATTGAACTAAACATCTACTTTAAGTAAATTATTACCTCAACTAAATAGGAAAAGGGTTTATAGGTGATGTTATATAAAGGGTAATGGAAAAAATTTGCTACAATTAATTCTTGAGAAGAAAACCACTTTGTGAAAGTGAGCGTGTAACACAAGTCAAGAGAGAAAATACAATTACATGAAAAGTTTTTCTTGTTCTTCTAACATTGAGTTGAGATTTTTGAGAAAAATTTCAGCACAATATTTTGTTCAATTTGTTCGCAGTTTCATTGATCAAAGAATTGATAGCAAGGATCGATCTCGGTGTGGATACGCATAAAGTCTTCGCACTATCGAAGAATTTTTTAAACGAAACTCTCTTCACCAGGTACGTCTTAGATCCGATCTATTGACTTGTAAATAAATTTTAAATACAAAAAGTTCTATCTAGAATTATTATTGTCTTCCACTACATATTACGAACATCTATATGCAATCTTTCACGAACCTCTCTGCAACTTTCACCAAACTCTATCCTTTTTTTTTCCTTTACCTTTTCAGAATAGATTGGGTCTAAATATGTAGGGCCAAGGTGTGTAGAACATATTCCCCACATTTCCATTTCATTTTTCCTTCTTGGTTTTTTTTTTTTTTGGTCAATAAACGATATTATATTAATTTTTAAACAAAAACATTATAAGAAGCATATTGTAGTACATTACAAAAGGAGTAATCAAATTATATAGTACTTATTACTCTCTTCTTTTTTTTCCAAAATAAGAACTTCATATTACTGCATCAACGAACAACAAAGTTCAAATGTACTCTTTGTATTCTTGACAACCCAACTTGGGAAAAACCTCTCCCAGGACATGTCCTTCAACAAAGAAATAGAAATTTTAGCTAAACTATGAGCTACTTTATTTAACTTCCTTGTAATATGTAGAAACTTCACGTGATCAAACATGCTTGATAGCTTCCAAATATCTTCACACAGTACTTTTATCTTTCATGAAGTAGCCATCTACTTTTGAATTATATCAACAACATTCTTAGCATCAGATAAAATCTTCACATTTTTCCGTCCAAGGGTAATAGTACTTATTACTCTCTTGAACCTCCTTGTTCATTGTCACTTTCCACCTAATCCTCCCTTTCCTATTTTAAAATCCCAAAAATATCTACTAAATTTTGCAAAAACAAGACTATCTGAAATCCTAAAACCCCTCATGCTTCTCCGAACGAGGATCAAAAGTGAATCAAATTGAGTTTAGATTAATTAAACTATTTCTAATTTGAATTGGAAAGTTGACTTGTATCCAATCCCACGTGAATGCAAAAATTATTCGACATTTATATCTATAACTATCTATATTTATATCTATATCTATCTATCTATATCATATTAAAAGCACGAAGGCCTTTATCAAAATATCGTTCGTCTTTTTTACCCTTTGTAAATAATTTTTTTGAATAAAATTGTAATTACAAGTAAAAATAACTTTTTTATCTATTTAAAAAACGAAAAGTGTCGAAATATAACACTATTAAGAAGTTCCCAACAATTAATGTCGCTTTTGTATTTAAGATTCGTTTACAAAATTGTCCAGCAATTAATATATTACTTTACGTTTAGTATTATTTTATCAAATTTACTGTTGAATCCTTCTCTTATTATATTCAGCCAACATAGTGAGTTATTTCACTAACTAAAGTTCTTTCCAGAAGGTTGGTTTACGGACGACAAATTCTATAGTGTTAAAAAGGTTGGTTTGTATGATCTAGGACAATACAAACAATTTGAAGCATAAATATTCTAAATTTACGGACGACAAATTCAATTGTCCAGCAATTGGTGTCACTTTATCATTTGACTAAAATTGCCGGATAGAAAACCAATTTGGAGAAATTGAACACTTTTATAAACGAAGACTCTATTCCACATTCTAAATACTTGACGTTGGCAACGCGAAAGGGGGATGAAAGAGGAGGGGAATCAAAAAAAAAGAGGTACTTTATTTCAAATATCACACTAAATTTTGAATTTGTAAGTTTTTTCTTAGTACTTTGTTCAATTTAGCTGATTGGAGAAAGCTCTTTGACCAAACAGTAATTAAGCAAGGATATTGTGGACTTCATATTGAAAAGACTTTTCAAGAAACTTTAACTAATGAAAATACTGCAAAATATATGATTTGGAGGATTAAGTTTTTTCAGTGTGAATTATAAATTATTCAATTATTTTGAATACATGTTAACACTCATTTCCATTCCATTTAAATAAATGTCACATTTATCTGACGCCAATTGCTATTATAAAATTCATTCTTATGATATATAATTTTTTTTATTAATAAGCTTAGCTAACATATGCAACGCACGTATACTAAAATTAATACTTTTTAAATAATTGGATAATATGTATACCGAGGTTAATTTGGTTAAGTGAGTGTATTTGTCCTATCTTTTTCTTCTTTTGTCCACAAATAAGAGGGACAGTGGAGGGGCCAACCACAAAGCTCCTTGGCGCACTAGTTACTATGTTATTCGAGCTCCGTGGCGCACTAGTTATTTCCACTATTGTCTTTTTGGTGTGACTTCAAATTTAATCGGCTTATACGAATATTGAACATCGGGTAAGAAGCCAAAAAAAATATTAGCTACTGTGTGGAATTTTAACTTTTATAAGTACACTATTAAAATCGGATTTATAATGTGCACGGCAAATTGAAGCCGGTGCATACTCATTCAAAGTTTTGCTGGTGGCAAAATTAATATACCTTAATTGACTTTAAGCGTACCCGAACTATTCATAGTCATCTATTTACAAGCTTGCACTAAATAGTTCATCAACAATATAATGCGAGTAAGCTCCATCCGCGTCAAAAAGAAAAAAGACTCGTCCAGTGAGTAATGACACCAGAATGTAGCAAAAAGTTCTTGCTTGATATAATATAATATAATATAAGCGGATGAGTGTGCATTGGATTTTGCAGTGCACAATATAATTAAAGAAATGATATTTGATGACGGATTGATAACGTAAACTTGGTATAATGACGCTTACTGCTTTGTGAAGTTCAAGAATGGTATATGTGGAAAACGAAATTGCTTCCTAGAAGTGGTATAAACTAAAATATAATTAAGCCGGTGTAGAAATATTTGTAAGATTATATTACTTATTATGTAAATACAGGAAAAAGAACTAGATAAACATTCACAACCTCACACAAATAACAACTAATATGATATCACAAGACGAGGCGGCGTTAATGAGAGGTTGGAAGTTTGGATACAAACCGTTGAGTTTAAAGGTTTCAACTTGAGTAGGACTAAGACAGAGTATCCAGAGTGCAAGTTCAACGATGTGTGAGGGGAAGCGGACATGAACGTGAGGCTTGACTCACAAGCCATCCCAAAAGAGGAAGTTTCAAGTACCTTCGATCAATTATTTAAAGGGACGGAGAGATAGAGGATGATGTCATGTATAGGAATAGGGTGGATGAAATGGAGATTAGCATCTCGAGTCCTGTATGAGAAAGTGCCACCGAAACTTAAAGACAAGTTCTATAGAGCGGTGGTTAGACCGGCCATATTTTATAGGGTTGAGTGTTGGGCAGCCAAGAATTCTCATATCCAGAAGACAAAAGTAGCATAAATGAGGATGTTGAGATGGATGACCGGACACACTACGTTGGATAAGATTAGGAATGAAGATATCCAGGAGAAGGTGGGTGTGGCTCCCATGGGCGACAAGATGCGGGAAGCGAGGCTTAGATGGTTCGGGCAAGCAAGTGCGGAGGAGAAGCCTAGATGCCCCGGTTAGGAGGTGTGAGCGGTTGGCATTGACAGGTTTGAGAAGAGGTAGAGGGCAGCATAAAAAGTATGGGGGTGAGGTGATCAGGCAGGACATTGCGCGACTTCAGATTTTCGAGGATATGGCCCTTGATAGGAAGATGTGGAAGTCGAGCATCAAGGTTGTAGGTTAGGAGGGAGTCGAGCGTTTTTCTACTTTGTATTGGAGGCGGAGCTGGGCTGATAGTATTCCGCTTTGGGATGTTAGTGGTATATGTAGTTTCTACACAATTTTTCACTTTTTTCATAGGTGTATGACATTATTGCTCGTTATTATTATTATTATTATTATTATTATTGTTTTTCCATCTATTTTCTGTCTCTAACAATTATTATTTTTCTGGCTTATGTTGTTGTCACTGATTCATTGTTTATTTTTGTCTTTTGGAGTTGAGGGTCTTTCGGAAACAACATCTCTACTCCTCCGGGGTAGGGATAAGGTTTGTGTACACTCTACCCTCCCTAGATCTTACTTGTGGGATTTTATTGAGTTGTTGTGGTATGATATCACAAGTTAAAATACAACAATATACGGAATTTATATTAGACGAGTATATAATTAAAATCCAATAGAATATTGTAAAGCACGATTTTCTTTCCAGGGAAGTTCACTAGTAGTTAATTATACTTTCTTAGAATTTGATCTTGGAAAATTCTTAAGCCAGTGATGGTCTCTTCACACTCATTTGACCAAATTTGCATTACACATTTAAGAGTCAGTTAGAAACACAGGAGTCAGTCAACATATATATATTAATTTGCAACGGAAGTTCTTCGAGAAGATGACAGCATATTTAAATCCAAAGTGATAGGAAGACCAAAGACCCGAAGCTTTTCAACTGCAAAAGAAGTTGACCTTGCCCGACGGACCCAAAATTTGAACGTTGCGGGGCATCATTACCTTTAACGTAAATATGAAAATAATATTTATTGTAATACAGTTTGACGTGTAACTCTTTGAAAACTTAGAGATTACGAGTTTGTGGCCGAATAAATGTTCAAAAACATAAAAAACTTAAACAAAATCATGACTAATAAAAATCTGTAAGCAGTTCAAAAGGTTTCAATCAAGTCCCAGAGTCAACGAATACTTGGTAATTTGCCAAAGTAAACGTTGAAGGGAGAAGGGTTTTAGTTGTCTTTATTTTTTCTAAATGAAATAATAGTAAAAATTGGTTAGAGATAAGAATTATTGACTAATGAAACTAGCTAATGAAATATTTTATTTCCTTCCTACTGTCTTTAATCATTATTTTTATGTGTCTTTATTAACATTTCAAAGTCTAGAAAGATGTATCTCCGATAGAGTTTTGAGTATTTTGTGTAAAGATACAAAGAACTAATCATGAAGATAAGTTGAATTTTGGAGCTTAGATGGAGAGATTTTAAAAGAAAAAAATTAAACTAAGTGACTTCTATGTAGAGGTGTCTAACGGGTGAGCCGGGCTGGGCTGGGTTGGGATTTTGTTGAACCGGACGGGTAGGTACCGGGCCGGTTACGGGTTATAGTTAACGGGTTTTAACGGATTCGGGTTAATCCGGGTAAAAACTTAACTGTATGAGTTAGGGGCTTAAGGGGCGGGGCCGGTTAAGTGTTTTTTTATTTTTTATTTTTTATTTTTTATTTTTGTACAACTATTGTAATTTATATTAATATATAGTAAAATATATAAAGAAAACAATGAATATGGGAAAAATTGTACTTATAAATTGCAAGTGCAATATGTATTTTAAATTTCAAAAATTAATTCTAAGTTACAACGTACAAGTTACAAATTAAAAGGTTTACATTTGACAAGTAGTAAATTCAAAGGTTTTGCATTGCCCTTGTAAGTTCTTCATAATCAATATGAACTGATTATGATTGTCCTTCTTCTGGAGTGTTAAATTCAGATGGGTTACCATATGTTAATATATCTCCAAGTTCCTCGTCTTCAGGGCTATCAACATCTTCACGTCCTTCATTTCTTCGTTCCGATCTAATCCAATCTCTGAAACATACTAAAACTTCCAAAGCATTGCTTCCCAATGAGTGACATGTGTCTCCTAGTTGTTTTCTTACTTCACTAAATGCACTCTCTGATGCAACAGTTGAAATTGGCATATTCAGTATGTCCCGAGCCATAGCTGAAAGAACAGGAAATTGCTTTTCATTCTCACGCCACCATCCCAACGTTGAAAATTCCTTTGTGCGAATCTCTTTTTGCTTCTGCAAGTAGAATTGAAGTTCATCAATGTTCCTGCTACTGGTTTGAGTTGTAGCAAATGTAGAAAAAATATTAAAACTATCAACTATTTCATCATCATACAAAGTAGTAGAACTTGAAGAAGTGGTACACTGCATAGTGGGATTAACATTGGCTACATTATGGGCAACATCATCAACTATACTTGCATAATATGTATATAATTTTTGTAAATTATCATTTAGATTGTTCATACAAGTAAAAATATCTGGGGTTTCAGTTGATCCAATCTCCATGTAAGTATATAAAGCATTGATTAATTGGTGACAATCGGCCATCTTAATAGAAGGATTTAAAACAGCTCCAATTAAGTAAATCTGAGGAATTGGAAAGAAATATTTTTTGAATTTGTCTTGCATTTCTTCAACTGCAACCGTATATTTTTCTTTCTTCTTAAATTCAAAGAGTAGAAAAGCAATTTCAGCTATATGTACTAAAATCATTGTAACAGTAGGGTAGTATGCTCCAGAAAACTCAACAGTAGCTATATAAAGTTTATGTAAAAATTGAACATCATTAATGACCTCCCAAGTAGCAGGTGTTAACGTACGGTTTCTATCAGTACAATGCGCATTAGCAACTTCAGTTATTGAAAATCTATATTTATAGCAACATTTTAAAAATATATAAGTATAATTTCACCTAGTAACAATTTCGTCTGGCATGAATCTTGGTTTAAGGTTATACTCGGTACACTTATTCTTAAATTCCCTAATTCTAGATTGTCTGTTATTTCCTTGAATAACACCAACTGCTCTTCTAACATGA
>MDKI01046023.1:0-43142 GCA_005239505.1 Nicotiana paniculata
CTTTGAAAATAGAATAGTTGAAAGCTTCTACTCTTACTATTAGCAGCTGGTTTTTTCTTCCTTCTTTAAGTATTGGACTTTAAGTCGGGTTCTCTTATTTGTGGTTATTTACATTTGAAGTTGGCTTTGTTCCTTGGAAGGTAAAAGGATAAGTATTTTCATGGCTCAATTTGTCACTTGGGTTCCTGAATTTCAAGTTCTTATTTAATGATTAAATAAGTATCCATGCGCATGTTAAAATGGCTAAAGTCCTTAGTATCAAGGCAAATTATCCTTTTAAAATGTTGTTAAACAAATAAAAAAGAGGGTCTAAGGTCATTTTTATCATGTCTACAAATAACGAGAAAAGACTTTTCCACGTGTAAATGCTAAGTTCTTTAGTTTCCAGTTTTGGCATAAAGCTGGAGTGCCAAAAATTTTATATTCATTTTAATCACCTTCATGAGGATCTGTAGCAAAGTAACTCTACCCTACTAATGTTTGGTGAAAAATCTGTCATTTGAATAGGATTGGAGTGATATTCTATAAAAAAAGGTGTTGCTTCCTCTCCTATAAAAAGCTCTGTCTTTCCTCACTTTAAAGGATTGATCTTACACATTCTAGACATTCCATGAAATACTAGTGCCTTTAAGAGTATTTTCTGGTTTAATTCCTTGGGAAAAGACTGTTGTTTCTGGGTTCATTTTCGGAGACTCTTGAGCTGCTTTCTGTTGTTTTTTTGAGTTGCTGCTAGTTGGATTTTCTCACTGCTATTTTTTTTTATTTCTCTGCAACATAGGTAAGCCTTAAATCTCTGTAATGCAGATTTTTCAATATCAATGGAAATACATGTGTTTTTAGCATACTCCACTGTTGTTTAGTTAAAAATAAAAGAGACGAATATTGGATGGTTATTTCTCTGGTTTTGTCTTATATCTCAAGCAGTTTTACGTGATAAAATACGGATGCTTGGTTCATCTTCATTTTTTAAGTTGAGTTTTCACTTTGAAAAAAGAATAGTTGTAAGCTTCTACTCTTATTATTAGCAGCTGGTTTTTTCTTCCTTTTTTAAGTATTGGACTTTAAGTCAGGTTCTCTTATTTGTGATTATTTAAATTTGAAGTTGGCTTTGTTCCTTGGAAGGTGAAAGGATAAATATTTTCATGGCTCAATTTGTTACTTGGGTTCCTGAATTTCAAGTTCTTATTTAATGATTAAATAAGTATCCATGCACATGTTAAATGGCTAAAGTCCTTAGTATCAAGGCAAATTATCCTTTTAAAATGTTGTTAAACAAATAAAAAAGAGGGTCTAAGGTCATTTTTATCATGTCTACAAATAACGAGAAAAGACTTTTCCACGTGTAAATGCTAACTTCTTTAGTTTCCAGTTTTGGCATAAAGCTGGAGTGCCAAAAAATTTATATTCATTTTAACCACCTTCATGAGGATCTGTAGCAAAGTAACTCTACCCTACTAATGTCTGTTCAAATGTATTTATTTGTTTTCCTTTAGTTTATGTTTTAGTTAAAGCATTTGTTTTGTGTTTAAAGTAAATGTAATGTGATTCAATTCAAGAGTGACTTGAGACCTTTTTTTTTGGGATATCCTTTTCTCCGTTAGTCAAGTTTAAATGTTTCTTTTTTTAGGTTAGCTTAGATTGCTGTTGTAAACTTGTTAGTTTGTATCGTTATTTAGTATAGTAAATAAAGAGGAGAATTTCGGGGTTTTTTTAGCGTTTGAAATAGTTTGATCCGGATAGATCTGCTATGGTCAAATTTAAAGAATAAAAAGGTAGTATCATAAGTTTAATTGACGTGATCTTTAAATGGTTTATTTATTTATTTTACTTCTTTATTTATTACACTCTGTCTCATTTTCATATTAAAAGCTTCTTATTAATCATGACTGAACCTTTTAGCTAAGTTTAGGCGTGGATTCATGTCCACATTGTGACAGTAGAGGAAAGAAAAATTCTAAACCAATTAGATTAGCCCCTTCCCTCAAATTAAAACGTTTTACCTAATCACTTATAATAATTAATTTAAGAGGCAATTTTTAGCACGTTTGGGATGTAGACTATGTGTTCATACACGATCCTTGGTCGATATTCATTTAATAAAATAGTCATGTGTGCATTCCCGTTCCTTGACTCTTTAATATTAATTGTATTTAAACCATGTGCAACGACACGTTCCTTGGTTTAATACATATAATAAAATAAGGACCTTATGTGCTTGCATGCTCCTAGGCCAAAATCATTAATTCTTATTCGGCTTTTTATCTGGTTTCATTAATTTTGTATATATTGTGATTTATTTGTGCCTAATGTGCTACTTGTTCGCTTTTTACGGCTTTGGTATTTGTTGAACTGTATATATAAACTGTCTTCTCACGCACCCCCTCTGAGTCTTCTTGAAATTAAAATATGGTTATTTGCTTGACATAGCCCACTTTCTTTGAGATAGCCGAGGTGCTTGTGACCCCGTGAAGGATTTTAGTCACACATGTTTTAGGCGGGAGGCACCACCAGTTAAGCCGGAAAGCAATGCTACCGGTATACTGACCCTCCTCGGCTCGAGTTGTCCGCTTGAGTAAGCCAGTCTAGATACATTCTGCACTAAGCTTTAAACCTAGAAGAACAAATCTCATACCGGATATACCTAGTAGGTTCGCTTTATTTGCATCACTGCATTTAACTTAGCGAAACTCGATATAGGGGTCGGGTCCGTATAAGACAGGTATCCTCTTTGAGACCATCATGTCCACTTTTGTGCTACTTGTTACATCATTTTGCTTGCATTGTTGACCGACTTTAGAAAATAGTTGAGCGGAATCTTAAAAAAAAAAGAAAAAAAACATTCTCCTAGTTTAGTACAAATAATCTTTTTTTTACTAAGATTTTATAGTAGTCTGACGTGAGGTGTAAAGATTAGTTCCATAAAAATTCGAAAGAGAAAAATACTCAGTTTCACCGAACTACGGGGGTCTGATTCTCATCGTATGTGAGATACGTAGGCAAACTTCATAAGTTCCGGCCCCCATTTTTCAAAAATCCAAAAACAAAAAATTCCTCTTATTCATTCTTTAGAAATCCCAAATAAAAAAATTTAAGCCCAAAAATATTTTCTTCCATTTTAAAAGAGAATAAAATCAAAATACGAAAAATATTTTTCTACCTTCTTTTTAGATGTCTTTTTTCCCAAAATAAAAAAAAAAATCAAAATTCAAAAAATATTTTATTTCTTCTTTAGAATTCTTTCTTTAAAAAAAAAAATTATTTTGTAAAAAAATTAGAATAAAAAATTAAAAATATTTTCATTCTTTCGAAAATTGAAAAGATATTTCAAGATTCAAAAAAAAAATCTTCTTTTTCTTTAGAAGTATTCCTTTCATAAATTCAAAATAAAGGTCCAAATATCCAAAAAAAAAAAATCCTTTCTTCTTTAAATGTTTTTTCGAAATTCGAAAAAATACCACAAAAAAAAAGATTCATATTCTTTGGTCACTTTTTACTGTTTGCCCTCGTATTCCGGCCGTTTATTCAAGACAACCTTAAAATCTTCCTGGGAAGTACCGAATGCCGGTTTTTGTTAAAATAACTATTTTTAGTTTGTCTATTTCTTATTTTACTTTTTTATTTTTATTTTTATTTTTATTTTGTCCCCATGCTTAGCCGTTTTTACTAAGAAATCCTCTAAGCCTTTCGTGGAAGAATCAAAAGGCCATCTTTATAATAATAGTCATTTTCCTACTTTTTGTGTCTGCTAATTTCAAAAATAGTAAATAGATCGAGTCCTAAATGGCGTTTTTCATTTTTAAAATAAATAAAAAGGAATAATCAGAATTTCATATAGCTTAGAAAAGTCCTGACCCTTTTTATCTTATTCTTAGGTTCACCATGAATTCTCCATAAAGAAGCAACCAGAAAAGGGTAAGGGACGAGACACCTCCTATGTTTTTGATAAGAGATAAGACCCCGAGTAGTCTCTGTAATTGGTGGGCTAGTTTTGCGACATGGGAACGAAATCAAGTATTTAAGCACCTCAAGTTCCTTACAAACATCATGGGGATTAAGCCTACCAAAGATTTAATCGAGGCTCTAGTAGGTTTCTGGGGCCCCCTTAACAATGTCTTCAGGTTCAAAGATTGTGAAATGACGCCTACATTGAAAGAACTAGGTGGGTTTACCGAATTAGGGAGGGACCTTCATGGGAAAAAGCCTGCTGCTCCGAGAAAAAATGGTGTGAACAACTTTTTGAAAAAGTTATGCCTCCACCCCGAGTAGTCTCTGTAATTGGTGGGCTAGTTTTGCGACATGGGAACGGAATCAAGTATTTAAGCACCTCAAGTTCCTCACAAACATCATGGGGATTAAGCCTAACAGAGATTTAATCGAGGCTCTAGTAGGTTTTTAGGACCCCCTGAACAATGTCTTCAGGTTCAAATATTCTGAAATGACGCCTACATTGGAAGAATTATGTGGGTTTACTCGATTAGGGAGGGACCTTTGTGGGAAAAAGCATGCTGCTTCGAGAAAAATTGGTGTGAACAACTTTTTGAAAAGGTTATGCCTCCGTCGAATTCTGATGGGTTGCCCGGACGAAGGTTGGGTTACGTTGGAATATTTCTATGACAGATTTGGGGACGAGAAAGGGTTTGAAAACTTCTCGGGCACAAAATTCATCAACTAATTGAGTTACGACGCATGGAGGGAGTTGAGAGTCTTCGCGTTAATGATATCATTTCTAGGGATCATGGTCTTTCCAGAGCGCGGTGGGTGCATTAGAATTCGATTAGTTGCGGTAGTCTCGCTTTTGCAAAGTAGCGAGGATCACACCATTCTTCCCATGATTCTGGGAGATATTTTTCGAGCTTTGACCCACTGCCAAAAGGGTGAATATTACTTCGAGGGATGCAACATTCTGCTGCAGACGTGGTTCATAGAGCACCTTTATCCTCATCCAATAGTAATAAATTTCAATGACAATTGGCTGAATTACATCGGATGTCACCTAGACAGGGCCGCAAGTTGTAATCTTCCAGAGGGGGTGAGGGCTTGGCGGACATTGCTCTGTTCGTTGAGTGCTGATAGAATCACTTGGAACTATTATTGGTTCCCTTCTGCTAGGATCATGCATATGTCGACGTATCGTCCGTTCTTCATACTCATGGGTTTCAGAGGTTTCAAACCCTATGCACCCCTACACCTCATGCGCCAGCTAGGGAGAGAGAAAAAGAGGCCCCCGAGTGAGGACATGCGTCCGTTCATGTGGGAATTCAAGGTAGAGGAACCTCTAAGGACTCATATGCACAAAAGGTTTGGTTTGGTGATCGATTTTCTGATTTGGACGAGATGGTAGCTAATCGTGAACGTGGGGAGGTAAGCCTCGCATACCTTGAGTGGTTTCACAACCAGGCTATCCCGGAGCAAAGGCCAGAAAGATCCATACGGCATACGACTGATTGGGAATAGGAGATCGAGACTAGAGTTAGAGAAACCAGAAGGGAAGTAACACTAGAGTTCCAATCCCGTATTGACATTTTACAAGAAGATAAAGGCATTCTGGAGACAGCCATGGACATACAACAGGTTGATTTCGAGCGGGAAAAGGCTAAGTGGCACAAGAGAGGCGAGCACTCAAAGCTCAAATTAGGCAGGAAAGAGTGATCATTACCGGTCAACAACAGGAAGAAAGAGAAGCTCAGTTCAAGGTGATCCGTGGCAATGAGCGCAGAGGTTTTTCTCTGTTAATACAAGGTCTGAGGGATCAGATAGGGGAGTTGAGTCAAGCAAAGAGCGCCAGAACGCGGAGTTTGAAATAGAAAGACATCACTACCAAAGTATGATCAATCGGTTAGAGGGGGAGTCACTGGAAATTCGGCGCCAAAGAGATATGGCCTTGGAGCGCGAGCGTGATGCACTGGATCTAGCTGAGACCCGTGGTCAAAAGAATCAAGAGTTTCACTTGGCTCAGGAACACATTAAGTGAAAGATCCTCGAGGTAGCCACATATACCTCACAAACTTGCAGGATTTGTCAGGGAATGACCCCCGAACGATTTGCTGAAGTATCAATGAACATCGCTCGTCACATATCTGGAAATTTAGAGAGGATATACCGCGATGTTGGGGGTCAACCGCAGGAATAATCTCCATGACTACAATAATTCTGGCGGATTCTCTTGAATACTTTTGGATCTTCTTTTAGCTGGCAGATCATTTTGACTGTTCATTTGTGGTTTTTGAGTATGTAAGAGTCTTTTGTTGTTTTGAGTCTTGTTATTTTGCCCCTTGTCTTACAAAGTCTGTTTGAGTCAAGTCTGGTCTTGTTTAAACAATTATCTTTATGTAATTCTTGTTATTGAGTCTTGTACCAAAAAAATGAAAATCAATGAAAAAGATTTTGTTTTGGAAAAAAATCGAAAAAAAGAACCAAAAAATGTTTGTTTTGTATAAAAAAAAAAGAAGAAAAAAAAAGGAAAAAAAGAAGAAGAAGGTTGTGTCCCTGAACTACGTAATGATCTGATTCATGCGGCGACATGATACGTAGGCAACCCCTAAAAGGTTCGATCAGAATATTCCAGTAACTCTAAAATGAGGGGACAAAAATAGGCAAGTGAAAAGAAAAGCGAAAAACTAAGAGAGATAAGAAAAAAAATAGAGAGAAGAGAAAAAGAAAAATTTGAGAGCACCAATAAGCAACAGCCTTACAAACCGGGATGAAAAATGAAGCCTTCCAAAAGCATGTTAGAAATGATGACAATGTTAGGAACATGGCATATTACTTGTGATTCATATGTGTAAAATGATTAACCCTAACACGTTTGTTGTCTCTTACCCAGTAAGCCTAAGGTGGTTGGTTTGTGGTGAAACTGGCAACACATCATTACTTCACCAGATCTAAAGGGAAGGTACCGATGGCTAATAATTATGAAATCGAGTTGGTCAATGACGACCCCCATGGCCAGTCAGTTGAGCAACATTCGGAGGAAGTGAGAAGATTAAAACAACAATTGTCAGATGTATATCAAGCTTGGGTCTCCGGTCAGCCTCCACCTCAGGGTCCCTCAGAAGGAACTTCTACCGTACCCCTGGCTACTCAACCACCGCTCCGTGCAGCAAGTGATCACATTCTACCACAAGGGTACGTGCCAAACTACATCATCTATGCCGCCCCTGGTACCTCTAATGTGCGACCTCCAGCCGCACCAGTCAGGAACACCCCTCTTGTCGTGTCTGGCGCACCGGTATATACATTACCGCCACCACCACCTGTGACGAGGACAAACAATGAGCCACAATCTCACGCTTATGATAGACAATACTACTCTCCAAATATGGCTTTCAGGGTCTCGGCTCCATACAACCAGACTCCTCAATACGAGTCCCCGGTGGAAAATGAAAAGCCTGCCCAGACAGTTGAGCCAGATGAGATGGCCAGGAAGATGAAAAGTCTTGAAAAAAACATAAAGAATATATAAGGACTAGGCGGTCACAAAAGTGTATCTTTCAGTGATCTATGAATTTTTCCTCACATCCATTTTCCGCCAAGGTTCAAGACCCCAAAATTTGAGAAGTATGATAGACACGGCGACCCCATCGCCCACTTGAAAAGGTACTGCAACTAGCTGAGAGGTGGAGGTGGAAAAGAAGAATTGCTGATGGCTTATTTTGGGGAAAGTCTTGCGGGGGTAGCCTCAGAATGGTTCATCGACCAAGATATCTCTGACTGCATGTCTGGGACGACATGGCTTAGGCCTTCATCAAGCAATTCCAGTACAAAATAGATATTGCACCAGATCACAATTCCTTGTCCAATATGAAGAAGAAGCCGACTGAAAGCTTTAGGGAGTATGCAATCAAGTGGAGGGAGCAAGCAACTAGAGTCAAGCCACCCATGGACAACCATGATTTGATCTCTATTTTTCTGGAGGCTCAAGAGCCTGATTACTTTCAGAACATGATGTCCACGATGGGTAGACCTTTTGCAGAAGCAATCAAAATAGAGGAAATGGTCGAAAATGGCCTCAAGATTGGCAGAATTGTAAGTCAAGCTTCTTTCAAAGCTACTACTCAAGCTATCTAAAATGGGTCGGGAAGTTTCACAAATAAAAAGAAGAGAGATGAGGGGTCGATGATGACTTCGGGATCCGGGGAAGTTCAAAGGGGGGCACCGCACCCTTATGTGCAAGTTCAGCAGGGGTAATCCAGCTACCCTCAACATTATTATCCTCCGCCAGTTCCTCAATACTCTGTGGGCCCACCATATTACACAGTGTTCAATGCTCAGTCTTATGCTCGGCCTCTCAATCAGCAAGTACGGGCACCAGCTCCAAAGATTCCCCGACCTCAGCAGAAAAATTTTCGGGCATCCTACAATGCTCGTCCCAGGCAGGATTATGGTCGAGAGCAAAGGCCGGCAGAAAAATTCACCCCATTGGCTGAATCATACTCTAGTTATTCCAGAAGATGAAGCAAATAGGCGTGATTGGACTCATTGCCCCCACCATATGCATCCTGAATCACATGGATTTCAGGTAAATGCTAGATGTGAATATCATTCAGGGGCCCCAGGGCATAGCACTGATGATTGCTGGACTCTGGAAAGAGCCATAGAAAGACGAATTGCTGAAAAAATGATTGTGGTGACAAATGACGAGGACCCTCCTAATGTGCCCAACAACCCCTTTCCAGTACACAATGATGTTTACTTTGTGGGAATGACTGGCTGAGATCAAGAATACAAGCGGGTTGGTCGAGTAGAAATGACATCAGGAGCAATCAAGAAGGATTAGGTCTAAAAGTAAGTCCAAGCCGAGATGTGCCATTGATTGTGAAAGGCGCCTAGAGCTCAGAGAAGGCAACGTTATTTGTTCCAAAAATCTCGAGGTTGAAAGTTCGCTCCAATGTTCCAAGACCAAGGTTATATGTCCTTGGAGGCCACCCCATCACAAGGCAGAACGAGGGCAGTACAAAGGGTATAACTGAGCCAATCATAATCAAACCTGCCGTGCAACCCCCTGTGAAAAACACGAAGACCATTCCTTGGAACTACAACAAAACTGTGATGACTTACAAAGGCAATAAAATAATAGAAAAAGTCGAGGAAACTGGAGGTTTGACTCGATCAGGAAGGTGTTACTCTCCAGAAGAGTTGAGGAAGGCCAAGCAAATCAGAGAAGGCTAATTGCCAATAAAGAAACCAGTCACTGAAGAACAGGAGAAGAGTTTTTGAAAAAACTGAAAGTTCAGGATTACTCAATCATTGACCAGCTGAGAAAGACTCCTGCCCAAATTTCTCAACTATCTCTGCTCATACATTCAAAAGAGCATGCTCGTGTGTTAATCAAGATCCTGAACGAGGCACATGCCTCAGAGAAGACCACAGTGAATCAGTTAGAGAAGATGGCTAACAGATTTTTTGAGGTGAACAAAATCACCTTTACTGATGATGAACTCCCCGAAGAAGGATCAGGGCACAATAGGGCTTTGCACTTGACTGTTAAATGTGAGGGGCACTACATGAAGCGAGTGATGGTTGATGGAGGCTTGAGCGTAGATGTATGTCCTCTCTCCACCTTGCAAAGCATGAAAATCAATACAGGCAGAATCTGACCCAGCAATGTCCGTATCCGCGCTTTTGATGGCTCAACAAGAGATACCGTTAGGGAGATCAACCTCACCATGATGATTGGGCCGGTTGACTTCGAAATTGTCTTCCAAGTAGTGGACATGGAAACTTCTTATAACTTTCTTCTTGGAAGGCCATGGATCCATACGGACCGAGCTGTGCCATCTGCTTTGCATCAGATGCTCAAATTCGAACATGACAGATAAGAAATTATTGTTCACGGGGGAGAAGAGTCTTCCATTTATAAAGACCCGTTAATCCCCTGTATTGAGGACAAGGAAGGGTTTGAGTCCATTTTCTATCAATCTTTTGAAGTGGTTATTGTGGACCATGTTGAGGAAGGAAGGCCCATTCTGCATCCTCGTCTTTTCGCCACATCTGTAATGGTAGCGGCACTCATGCTGAGACAAGGTTATTAGCCAGGAAAGGGCTTGGGGGCATCATTGAAAGGAATTTCGGAGCGCATTTCTCTGTTCAACAACCAGGGTAATTTTGGTTTAGGCTTCAGGACGACACAAGTAGACGAAGACAAAGCCAAACACCGTAAAAAGCACAGATGTGTCTTGCAAAAACCTATCCCTCACATTTTCTACACTTTTGTCAAGCCACGACCCCAAGAAGGTCAACATTGCTCGGCGCAGGTAAACATTGATGAAATTTGCCATGGATTCAGCCAGCTATTTTCTGAAGTGAATATGATCCAGTCTGGTGAAGGCACTAGTCGTGCCGATGTGCAACTAATTGGCCCAGATACCATGCTCAACAATTGGGAGACAACTCCTCTCCCCACAAGGAAGGAGTCTTAGTAGTTTGCTTTTGCAGCTTCTTTTTGTATTTTGGGTTACTTTCAGGGTTGTAATCCAAACATCTCAGTATGATTGTTTTTTTTATGTTAACCCTTCTATCCTTTTGAATTCAATGAAATGCAGTTCAGTTTCGTATTAAGTTTTGTATCTTTTCCTTTACCTAATTCAGTCATTTTGTTTCCATTTGAGTTTCGTTAATGCCGGCTTTAATAACATGACATGCATGCGGATTCACGCCCAGATCTTAAAAAGCTGTCTAATTTTTAAATAATGCATCAAGAGGCTGAATATGAAGAAGATGAGGCTGTTGAGGAAATAACATCAGAGTTGGAACAATTTGAAAATAAGCCTAAGCCCAACCTCAATGAAACTGAGTCCATTAATATCGAAGAAGTTAGAGAAACAAAGATAAGCATTCACACTGAACAAAAAACCAGAGATTCCTTGTTTCAACTTTTGTTTGAATACAGAGACGTGTTTGATTGGTCTTATGATGATATGCCAGGTTTAAGTGCTGATATAGTGGTTCATAAGCTTCCCACGTATCCTGATTTTCCACCAATCCAACAAAAGCAACAAAAATTTAAAACGGACATGAGTGACAAAATCAAAGAGGAAATAATGAAGCAGTTGAGCGCCAACATGGTCAGAGTTGTCCGATACACCACCTGGGTGGAAAATGTTGTGCCTATTCCAAAGAAGGATGGAAAAACTATGGTCTGTGTTGACTACAGGGACCTGGACAAAGCAAGTCCGAAGGATAATTTTCCTTTTCCAAACATCCACATTCTTATAGATAATTGCGTAAAGCATGAGATACAATCGTTCGTGGATTGCTATGCTGGGTACAACCAAATTCTAATGGATGAGGATGATGCAGAAAAGACCGCTTTCACCACTCCATGGAGGACTTATTGTTACAGGGTCATGCCATTCGGTTTGAAGAATGCAGGGGAAACTTACATGAGGGGCATGACCACCATTTTCCATGACCTAATGCACAAAGAGATAGAAGTATATGTCAATGATGTCATCATAAAATCAAAGACACAAGCTGATCATGTGTGCGATCTGAAAAAGTTATTCGAACGGCTTCGAAGGTATGACCTTAATCTTCAAGTGTGCATTTGGGGTTCCATCTGGGAAGCTCCTCGATTTCATAGTCAGCCGGAG
Source organism: Nicotiana paniculata (assembly GCA_005239505.1). Classification (NCBI taxonomy): domain Eukaryota; kingdom Viridiplantae; phylum Streptophyta; class Magnoliopsida; order Solanales; family Solanaceae; genus Nicotiana; species Nicotiana paniculata. Next base: position 11,592 of record MDKI01046023.1, read on the forward strand.
AGGTATCGAATTGGATCCATCTAAGATAAAGTTCATTCGAGATTTGATACCCCCAAAGAATAAAAAGTAAGTCATGAGTTTGCTCGGCAGGTTGAACTACATCAGTAGATTCATTACTCTACTCACAACCACGTGCGAGCCCATATTTAAGTTGCTGAAAAAGGATGCTGCTATCAAATGGACGAACAATTGCCAAAGAGATTTTGATAAGATCAAAGACTATCTGCCAAAACCCCCTGTACTGGTCCCACCTAATCCTGGTAGGCCTTTGTTTTTATACCTATCAGTGATGGATAATTCCTTTGGATGCGTTCTGGGGCAACATAATGCAACAAGCAAAAAAGAACAGGAAATCTATTATTTGAGAAAGAAGTTCACCAATTATGAGGTTAAGTACACCCTTTTAGAAAGGACGTGTGGTGCCTTGACTTGGGTTGCTCAGAAGTTGAGGCATTATCTCCTAGACTACACCACTTACCTGATATCTAGAATGGATCCTTTGAAGTACATCTTTCAAAAGCTGATGCCCACTGGCAGGCTCGCAAAATGGTAGATTCTGCTCATAGAGTTCGACATTGTCTATGTCACTCGCACCGCAATGAAAGCACAAGATTTAGCAGATCATTTGGAAGAGAATCCAGTTGATGATGATTACAAGCCACTAAGCACATACTTCCCAGACGAAGAGGTGAACTCAATAGAGGAAGTAGTTCCGGACACCAGCCATGTATGGAAATGTATTTTGATGGGGCTGTCAATATCAAAGGAGTTGGGATCGGGGCAATCCTCATCTCGCCTATCGGACAACATTACCCTGCAACGGCCCGAATCCGTTTCTTTTGTAACAATAATACGGAAGAATACGAAGCTTGTATCATGGGTCTGAAAATGACCCTCGATCTGGATGTGCATGAACTATTGGTTATGGGAGATTCTGATTTGCTTATCTGGCAGGCTCAAGGCGAATGGGAGACTTGAGACATCATGATTATTCCATACAGACAATGTGTGCAAAACCTGATCAAAAGATTCAAATCCATCGAGTTCAGGTACATTCCAAGGTTTCACAACAAACTAGTCGACGCCTTGGCTACCTTAGCCTCGATGCTCCCTTATACAGGCAACACTCATATTGATCCATTGGAAATCCAAGTTCGGAATCAACACGGTTACTGTAACACTGTAAGGACAGAACCAGATGGTGAACCATGGTATCATAACATAAAACAATTCCTGAAAACAAGGGAATACCCAGAGCATGCCAAGGCAGATAAAAAAAGAACTATAAGGCGGCTCGCCGGCGATTTCATCCTGAATGGGGAAATTTTGTACAAAAGGACCCCATACTTGAACTTGTTGATATGCATAGATGCCACAGAAGCTGATCGGATCATGAGTGAAGTGCATTCAGGGGTATGTGGACCTCACATTAATGGATATGTTTTGGCGAAGAAGATTATGCGGGCAGGGTATTATTGGCTTACCATGGACCGAGATTGCTTCAGTTTTCTTCGCAAGTGTCACCAATGCCAGATTCATGGTGACCTTATTTACTCGCCACCTTCGGAGTTGCATCCCATGTCCTCTCCTTGTCCCTTCGTTTCTTGGGGAATGGATGTTATTGGGCCAATCGAGCCAAAGGCTTCAAATGGGCATAGATTCATTTTGGTTGCAATTGATTACTTCACCAAGTTGTTAGAGGCCGCCACTTTCAAAGTAGTCACCAAGAAAGCAGTGGTAGACTTTGTCCATTCCAACATCATCTGTCGTTTTGGTATCCCAAAGACCATTATCACTGACAATGCAACCAATCTAATTAGTGATTTGATGAAGGAGGTATGCGAGCAATTTAAAATTATGCATCGCCATTCTACCGCTTACCGGCCAAAAGCCAATGGAGCCGTTGAAGCGGCGAACAAGAAAATCAAGAAGATTCTTAGGAAGATGATCCAAAGTTCCAGACAATGGCATGAAAAGTTGCCTTTTGCTCTTTTGTGATACCACGTAACTGCTCGCACATCCATTGGTGCAACTCCTTATCTGTTGGTATATGGAACGAAAGCTGTAATACCGGTTTTGAAGTCAAAATTCCCTCTCTTCGAGTCATTGCAGAGTCGGGGATTGAAGATACAGAATGGGTAAAGACCTGATTGGAACAACTAATGCTGATTGATGAAAAACGGCTAGCAGCAGTGTGCTTTGGTCAGTTATACCAGCAAAGAATGTCACACGCTTACAACAAGAAAGTGCGTCTAAGGCACTTCGAGGTGGGCCAACTCATTCTGAAACGCATTCTTCCACACCAAGTAGAAGCTAAGGGAAAGTTCGCCCCAAACTGGCAAGGGCCCCACATCATCAAGAAAGTGTTACCAAAAGGGGCCTTGTACTTGGTAGATGAAGAAGGAAGGGTACCAGGTATGACCATTAACGCAGATGCAGTCAAAAGATATTATGTCTAATATATACCAATTGTGGAACTTTCACGCATGATTTTCTTAGAATCGAGATGACGAAGGCCACCATTGCTCGTTTGTTCCAAATAGGTGTCACCCTCTTGTTAACCCTTTTGAGCTGTATTTGTCTTCTTTGTTTCCCGCTTTTTGGAACCTATGTACTTGCAACAAAAAAAGGGAAGAAAAGAAAAGAATCCAAACGATGAATCTTCTGAGTCATTGAACTATGTCCGACCTGATTCCGAAAGGATACGTAGGCAGCCTTACCTTGGGTTCGCTCCAATCACAACAAAAAATCCATATTCCCAATACTCCAAAATTGGGGCAGAAGTTTGTTTTATTTATAGTTTTTTCTGTAGAAACGGTTCCGAAAGTTGTAATTCAGTTCAAGGTTCTTTTCCCATTTTTTCCATGTTAAGAACTTCTGGTTGATCTTTGAGAATATTTGAAGTTCCCATGCCAGGGGCATTTGGGAAACCTTCGCATGCCGTATCTTAAAAAAAATGAAAAAAAGAAGAAAAAGAACAAAAAGAAAAAAAAAAGAAAAGAGAGAGTCTTATCGGTGAAAACTAAAATGGGCACCATAGGGCGATGGTGAGTAGAGAAATGAGAGAGGCCAGTTAGTGAAAACCCGCAAAAGGCGCTACTAGCCGAATGAGGGTCTTCGATACCCCAACATGAGCACGACCAAGACAGTTTCAAGATGAACCTTTGCGACAGATTCTGAGAATTAGACAGCTCAGACGGATCAGGCGTCCAATCCAAAATGCTTGTCATGATTCATTGAAGTCGGCACATACTTCCAAATAAGTCTCCCTATTCCTTTCCCCGAAAGGGACGCCTTTTATTTAAGAAGAATTCTTTTGAACTTCAAGTATTCTTCTATTTTTAACCATAATTTTCTTTGAGTCCCTTTCAGATAATTTTTCGTCAAAAGCGAAGCAAAGAAATGGCTGCAAAACTGCTACGACATTGACGAAGGAACGAATCCGTCTATGATCTCATTTGACAAGGCGAACAAAGTGTCTTAAAGAAACTTAAAAGGTTGCCTAAGCAAGACCTCTTCATGAGAAAAGTTGACAAGCACTGCAGACACAAACCTGTACTAGGTGTAAGACAATTGAGTTTGATTTTTAAAGAAAAATTTCATTGCCTCAGAGACAAAGGTAGAAATACCAAGGACGTGTGGGTATGAAACAGTTGGGGGCAACATTGGCAATCCAATTTCTCCAGAAAATGATACAGATCAGCCGAGCATGTCTGTACTATACTGATAGAATCAGTTCTTCAACTGCGGAGAGGTCGTGATAGAGTATCCGAGAACCTCGGTACCATACTGATAGAATTAGTTCTTTAGCTGCGGAGAGGCCGTGAAGTCAAACCACAATAGGTCATCAAGGCCACAAACCAACCACCACTTTGAAAACTCATAAATTTTTCTTTGTTTGAAGCAGGAACAAAGTAGTGCAGAATGGCGGTTCTTAAAGGACGAATGTCACCAAACGTAAGCTCCTTAAAATCTCCATTTTTCTTTTATTTTTAGCATGCATCACTACTATTCGCACCTTCTAGTTTAGTAGCTTAACTCAGGTAGAACCATTTCGCGTATGAGGATCCAGCTCATAGTTCCGGGTAGAAGTACTTTTCGCTCAGGTCATTTTACATAGCTTAACCTAGGTAAAATCATTTCACCTAGGGGATCCAGCTCATAGTTCCGGATAGAAGTAATTTTCGCTCTGGTCATTTTACATAGCTTAACCCAGGTAGAACCATTTTACCTAAGGGGATCCAGCTCATAGTTCCGGGTAGAAGTACTCTTTGCTCAGGTTATTTTACATAGCTTAACCCAGGTAGAACCATTTCACCTAGGGGGTCCAGATCATAGTTCCGGGTAGAAGTACTCTTTGCTCAGGTTGTTTTACGTAGCCTAACCCAGGTAGAACCATTTCACCTAGGGGGATCCAGCTCATAGTTCCGGGTAGAAGTACTCTTCGCTCAGATTTTTTTACGTAGCTTAACCTAGGTAGAACTATTTTTCTTAGGGGGATCCAGCTCATAGTTCTGGGTAGAAGTACTCTTCGCTCAAGGTGTTTTACATAGCTTAACCCAGGTAGAACCATTTCGCCTAGGGGAATCCAGCTCATAGTTCTGGGTAGAAGTACTCTTCGCTCAAGGTGTTTTACATAGCTTAACCCAGGTAGAACCATTTCGCCTAGGGGAATCCAGCTCATAGTTCTGGGTAGAAGTACTCTTCGCTCAGGGTGTTTTACGTAGCTTAACTCGGGTAGAACCATTTCGCCTAGGGGATCCAGCTCATAGTTCTGGGTAGAAGTACTCTTCGCTCAGGGTGTTTTACGTAGCTTAACTCGGGTAGAACCATTTCGCCTAGGGGATCCAGCTCATAGTTCTGGGTAGAAGTACTCTTTGCTCAGGATGTTTTACGTAGCTTAACCCGGGTAGAACCATTTCTCCTAGAGGAATTCAACACTTTATCAGTAATACAAGGTGCCAACCCCAGTTTACCTTTTTCTCCAATAATACAGGGTACCAACCCCTAGCTACATTTTCTCCCTAGTAATACAGTGGCGCCAACCTCTGATTACATTTCCTTTCAGTAATACAGGGTACCAACCCCTGATTACATTTTCTTCCCAGTAATACAAGGTACCAACCCCTCGTTACATTCCTGTCCAGTAATACATGGCGCCAACCCTTGGTTACATTCTTATTCATTGATACAGGTTACCAACCCCTGGTTACATTTTTGTCCTAGTAATACAGGGTGCCAACCCCTGGTTACATTCCTTTCCGGTAATACAGGGTACCAACCCCTGGTTGCATTTCCTTCCAGTAATACAGGGTACTAACCCCTGGTTACATTCCTTCCCGGTGATACAGGGGGCCAACCCCTGGTTACTTTCCCTTTCAGTAATACAAGGTACCAACCCCTGGTTACCTATCCTTTTGGTAACGTAGGGTACACAATCCCTCGTTACAAAATTTATCTCTTTTAGCTAGTTTATACTACTATTTTCGTCTGCCTTTCAATAAATTAGATAGTTCATAGCTTTCTCTGATAACTCACAAAATTTTCCTAGTCCAAATTGGGACAGGAAATTTTTGTTCGTCTTTGATGGCTTTGTAGGCCCCGCCATAGAGCACAGTTTGTGACGATCGAAGCTTTGCAGTTTCGGTTATCATCAGAAGGACGATTGCAGGATAAATGGAGTTAGCTTTGACAATGTGTCAGCAACCCAACTTCTTAAGATTCACCTTCTCAATTTTCAATCAGGACTGCGAGTGGCTGAGATTGAGTCATAATATTTTCTTCAAAGAGCATCAAGATCCAATCTAAGGTCGACACAAGCGAGCAAGTCAAGAATCAAGATTTGACTCCAAAAGGCACATAGATAGGAATTTTGTAACTCTTAGTTTGCAGACATATGTAGTTATCTTCTCCTTCTCTTTTGATGTAAGCAGCAAGTAACAATAACAGTAGAAAGTAATAGTAGCAACAATAGCAGTAGCAACAGTCTTAACTCCAGTGTCCGGTAGTCCCAGCTACCAAAATTTTCCAGAACTACCCTGACCTGATTCATTTATATCCAAAGATATGTAGGCAACCTCGGGATCAAGGTTCGGTCACCTCTTTCAAAGAAAATCTTTCGTTAGAGTGATATGTAGGAAAAGTTAGTCATGGAATTCACCGTCTTTGCGCGAAAACTCTTCATGTTCTCGAGCAAAGAGGGGAAGCTGTAAATGCCTATATTTACTCCATATTTTTGTCTTATGATTTTGTGTTTTAGATTAATTATATTATGTGTAGTAACAAATTTGTGAAGAATTAGGGAAATTAGATTTTGTTTCATCAATTGGGCGAAAATCATGCAAAAAGCGGCCCAATTCGGCCAACCTGGTCCAATAAATGGCTTGCCAAGACCTGGTCCAAAACGACGTAGTTTCATGATTAAAATACGTCGTTTCATTAAGTGAAACTAAGATCCAATCTCAACCCTTCAATTTTCAAGATCCGACGGTCCTAATTTAATCTCATCTAAGGTATGTAATCCCTTTTAAATCAGATTTTTTGCCTCATTATCCCATAACCCAAACCCTAAAGCTTTTCCCCATCTCTGTCTCTCTCTTCTCCCCCTTCTCTTTCAGCCGCCGCCGCCACTACTGTCGTGTGCCGCCATGGTGGTGGCACCAAATCCCATAAACCTTCCACCAAAATCCTCATCTTCTCCCCTTTTACTCGAATCCACCAGTCAAACCACCAAAATAATCTTCCTTCACCACCTACAACCGTTCGCCCCCCCCTCCCCCCCACCACCACTTCCTCCAGCAGTGGTCCGTTCACCCAAATACTTGTATCATTTCTCTTATTCTTCTCAAACTCTATTCCTATCCAAATCTAAAATCTCCAAAATCCTCACCAATCTCCCTTAATCTAACCTTGGCCGAAACCCTAGCCGTCGTCTACCACTTCAAAACCCTACAAAAATCACACCACCGGCCTCCTCTCACTCTTCTCTTCTCCCTTCCACGCCCAAAAACCTTCAAACCCCTCCAAAATCAGGCAAGTTTTGGCCAGCCACCTTGCTGCTATTGCACTGCCATCGCCAAGCCTCCATCCAGCATATACACGACCCCTTAGTCTCTCTTTCTCTCTAACATAGTGCTGGGCTCAACTTGGTTCGCCAGAGTTTGTGTTTTTCAGCATTTGTCATCGAGAAAAAGAGGCGTGGAGGTCGATTCGCCATCGAGTTGTGTTGTACTACGGCTTTGAAGCTTGAGCGTTTAGGTAAAATCCTAATCCCTCCTCTAAGTTTCTGATTTTCTATCTACCCATTGTTCGGTTGTAGTTTTGTTATTGTTAATCTGTGATAAGTGATTTGTGTTAGTCTCATTAGCGATCATCGATATTAGTCGTTACTTAACACTTTCGAATCATGTATTAGTTAGTCGTTTACTCTTTTATTACGTTTTTTTAGTCAATCGGTTTTAGTAATCACCTTTGAAATCCGATTAGCTATTTGTAATTGGCGAAGTTCACTGATATTCTGGTTTTGCGATTGATTTTGGTATTTTTCTTTAAGTACAAATCTGGTTTTGCGATTGATTGGTGTTTTTCATTAGTTCAAAATATGTTAGTGGTCGGTATTTGGTGTTTAGCCTCGTTTTTAATTTCGTTTTTCAGTCAAATCGATAGTTGTTTCATTATCAACATGTATCCTGCGTTGCCTTGGTTGTTATGTTCCAATTTCATGTTCATCATTTCTAATTTTGTCTATGTTTAAGTTAACTAGTTTTAGGCCTTAATTATATGTTTTATTTGTTTGTAGCCATTAGGTTCTTCTGTTGATGGTTCAAGTCTAGTTATCTGATTTTGCACCTTCTAGTTTGAAGCAATAATTTAGTTTGATATTGGTTTGTGAGGGTAGTAGAATACTTGAGTGTAGGTTCCGTACTTGGTTTGCGTTATACTATTTGGGACTGTTTTGTAGTTACAATACTCCAAAGTACTGTCCATGTTTGGTAGGAATACTATTCTTTGGACAGATTTTTTACCAAAAGAATCATCCTTTGAATAGTATTGGACAGATCTTTGGTGAAAAATCTATCATTTGAATAGGATTGGACTGATTTTCAATGAAAAAAAGGTGTTGCTTCCTCTCCTATAAAAAGATCTGTCTTTCCTCACTTTAAAGAATTGATCTTACACATTCTGGACATTCCATGAAATACTAGTGCCTTTAAGAGTATTTTCTGGTTTAATTCCTTGGAAAAATGACTGTTGTTTCTGGGTTCATTTTCGGAGACTCTTGAGCTGCTTTATGCTATTTTTTTGAGTTGTTGCTGGTTGAATTTTCGCACTACTATTTTTTTTATTTCTCTGCAACATAGGTAAGCCTTAAACCTCTGTAATGCATATTTTTCAATACCAATGGACATGACATGTGTTTTTAGCATACTCCACTGTTGTTTGGTTAAAAATAAAAGAGACGAATACTGGATGGTTATTTCTCTGGTTGTGTCTTATATCTCAAGCAGATTTACGTGGTAAAATACGAATGCTTGGTTCATCTTGATTTTTTAAGTTGAGTTTTCACTTTGAAAATAGAATAGTTGAAAGCTTCTACTCTTACTATTAGCAGCTGGTTTTTTCTTCCTTTTTTAAGTATTGGACTTTAAGTCGGGTTCTCTTATTTGTGGTTATTTACATTTGAATTTGGCTTTGTTCCTTGGAAGGTAAAAGGATAAATATTTTCATGGCTCAATTTGTCACTTGGGTTCCTGAATTTCAAGTTCTTCTTTAGTGATTAAATAAGTATCCATGCGCATGTTAAAATGGCTAAAGTCCTTAGTATCAAGGCAAATTATCCTTTTAAAATGATACTTTAAAATGTTGTTAAACAAATAAAAAAGAGGGTCTAAGATCATTTTTATCATGTCTACAAATAACGAGAAAAGACTTTTCCACGTGTAAATGCTAATTCTTTAGTTTCCAGTTTTGGCATAAAGCTGGAGTGCCAAAAAATTTATATTCATTTTAACCACCTTCATGAGGATCTGTAGCAAAGTAACTCTACCCTACTAATGTCTGTTCAAATGTATTTATTTGTTTTTCTTCAGTTTATGTTTTAGTTAAAGCATTTGTTTTGTGTTTTAAGTAAACGTAAATGTGATTCAATTCAAGAGTGGCTTGAGACCTTTTTTTTGGGATATGCTTTTCTCCGTTAGTCAAGTTTAAAGGTTTCATTTTTTAGGTTAGCTTAGATTGTTGTTGTAAACTTGTTAGTTTGTATAGTTGTTTAGTATAGTAAATACAGAGGTAATTTCGGATTTTTTTTTTAGCGTTTGAAATAGTTTCATGATCCGGATAGATCTACTATGGTCAAATTTAAAGAATAAAAAGGTAGTATCATAAGTTTAATTGATGTGATCTTTAAATGGTTTATTTATTTATTTTACTTATTTATTTATTACACTGTCTCATTTTCATATTAAAAGCTTCTTATTAATCATGACTGAACATTTTAGCTAAGTTTAGGCGTGGATTCATGTCCATATTGTGACAATAGAGGAAACAAAAATTCTAAACCAATTAGATTAGCCTCTTCCCTCAAATTAAAATGATTTACTTAATCACTTCTAAGGCAATTTTTAGCATGTTTGAGACGTAGACCATGTGTTCATACACGATCCTTGGTCGATATTCATTTAATAAAACAGTCATGTGTGCATTCCCATTCCTTGACTCTTTAATATTAACTGTATTTAAACCATGTGTACCGACACGTTCCTTGGTTTAGTACATATAATAAAATAAGGACCTTATGTGCTTGCATGATCCTAGGCCAAAATTATTAATTCTTAAATGACAATAGAACATAGTAATTTAGGGTAAATATCACACAGTTTATTCGAAATTAACTCAAGCCAATTTTAATCAATAAAAGCGACTGTGCTAGAATCACGGGATTTGGGGAATGCCTTACACCTTCTCCCTGGTCAACAAAATTCCTTATCCGGACTTTACTTTCGCAGATCAATAATAAAAGAGTTAAATCTTCCTTTGACTAGGGATTCAAATAAAAGGTGACTTGGAACGCCGAAAAATTAATTCCAAGTGCCGACTCTGTAAATAAAATAATCCCTACTCAAATTTGTCACTTTAATTGAAAAAACCCTTTAACCCGCAATACATAACATATCTTTTAGGGGGTAGAAAAGGAGTGTGACATACAGAAGATAGGCATGCTAGGTTTTCTAGAAAAACAAGTTCAGAGTAGCAGGATTAAACATTATAGGATGTCAAACCACTCCAAATAGAATTCCAAACTAAAGCATTATATAGAATTTATCTAAAAGGGACTTTATACCTAAGAGTCTTAATAATGAAAGTCTAGTAGAGATATCAGTTTTCACATGAATGCCTCTAACACGAGAGCCTAAGATGATCACAAACATTATAACAAACATGCTAGTGGGAATAGTCTACAACAGTCGACAAGTAGCCTAACCTGTTTAGTATAAAATAAAGATTCAAAATCCAAAAGAACTCATGGTAGGTAAGGAGAATATATCAAGTTAAGGTTAATAAGACATGAAAACTTCAGGGCTTATATAAGTTGATCACACATAATAGAAGAAGCTAAATGTGTTGGAACTCAACTAGAAGTCTTAGGCAATACAAAAAAATGCAAGATTGAACAAGTCAAAGCACACAATTAGAGTCCACCATCAACAGAGCAACATGTTTGGCTAAACATTAAGATAGTATTTGACATAAGGTTTACGCAGACATAGATCAGGGAAAATAGTAGATCACGCATAAAGGATCCAGTAGAAAGAGACTTGTTAAGGAAAATTCTGGGCAGGAACTAGTTCCTTAGATGTTTCAGTACAAAAGTTCAGGGTAACGATTCAACATCAAATAGCCAATATAGGAATTCAAGCATGCATAGAAATGAGAGTCCCAAACAAGCATAACAACCAGGAAACTTTCGAATTGAATACACTGAATGAACATGTGTAGGCTTTGATTCTGATGAAGAGTTACATAAGAATTTCAAAATCAAGGCCGACATAGTATCACATTACTTTGTAAGAGTTCAAACAACAAATTTATTTAGAGGCATGAAATCAAGTAAGAAAAAAAAAATTGAAAGGGTCTAAGTGCATGACAATTTGCAGATTTAACAAGAAAATGAAAGAGAAAACCAAGTGTCAGTAACAACTCGAGTATCAGTAGCAACGAGAGAACAACATGACCCCAAACCCCAGTGCTCAGAGTTCACAAGAGCTTCAAATTAGCACTGAGTAGTGCTGCACTGGGAAGGTCAATAGAGCAGATTCCGAGGGCCTTGGCTTTTAGCCAGCCAAAATCATTCAGAATAGTATAGAATGAGTGAGATTGAGTGTGAGAGTGAGAGTGAGTGTGAGAGAAAAATCGCAGTTAGGTCCGTTCTAGGGATTTAGGGGAGGGGTTTATATAGTATTCAACTAGACGAGTAAATAAGGAAATAAATCAAGCAAACGTAAACAGGAAAATTAAAAATGTACATGATGTCAGTAGAGTAACCGGTAAAGGAGAGAAATCGAATTCCAAACCATAGTTGGATTTAATGTTTGAAATAGGCCAACTGGTGTCAGGAATCAAGACTGCCTTCATGTATATGAATGAATTATTTTCTAAATCTCCAAGATCAAAGTCGATCTAACCCGATCTCAGAAAGTCAAATTTTCAAAAATCGAACAAGTACTCAAGTAATTCCACAGATGCGTTCATAATGGCGAGGTATTACGAGTAAGGTAAATGAATCGTGATATGATTCCATTTCCTAGAGAGATATTGGTGAGGCGACTATAGGGTTTTGCAGAGAGAGGATGAAAGGTTGAGAGCGTGTTGGGGTGGCGAAGACATGGGAAATGAGATTAGGGTTCGGGGCTTGGGTAATTAAAATAGAGAGGTTGAAAGATTAAAAGGGAGGTGGGGTGGGCCATTCAAACGCGTTCCGACTGGGTCTCACTAAGAGGTTATTTGGTTTGGGCCAAGGGTCGTTGGGCTAAGGGTTTGGGGTCTTTGGGCCTAGGGTTTGGGCTTATTTAATCTGAAATGTGCACCTCTTGTTGTGCTACAATTAAAAATACACGAAAGTTAAATAATATAAATTATAAATAGTTAATAAAATGAAAAAAATTCTATTTTTGACATTAATACTTTAAAAATAATAAATTATAATATCAAAAAAATAAAGTAATGTTATTTTGACCCGAATAGCATAATAATGACAATCGTTGTTTTGACCCAAATAGAGTAATAATGACAATCGTTACACAAAATAGAGTAATGTTATTTTGACCCAAATGGCATACTAATGACAATCGTTGAAATATAGTGGCTATTATTGTAAATGATATAGAAATGCAAATATAATTATTTAAAATGAAGTAACATATTATAAAATATACATGCTAGTAAAAGTAATACATTTGGATGATTAAAACACCCCAAAATAATTTCAAGGGATAATTAGTAAATATTTGAATAATTTTAAATGCAAGACAATCAATTTTAAAGCTTTAAAAATTATAGAAAATACTTATATGACCCCTATAAGTTTGATAATAATGCAAAATTGATATTATGAAAGTATATGGAATATTTTATTAAATATCAAGGAAAAATTGGGTATCAACAAAGAGTGCAACACATACCTTCAACATTAGTGGGATTCATCTGCAGTAATACCTTTTGAGGTGAGTCACATTCCAATTGCTGGGCAATTTGTCCATCTTGATTTTTCAGCTTGTACGATCCTTTACTTGTGACAACTGAAAGCCAGTAGGGGTCTTCCCATGTCAGACCTAGCTTCCCAGCGTTGATTTCCCGATTGCTCTGAGTCATCTTCCTCAAACCAAGTCTCTTACTTTGAAGTAATGGATATTGGCTCTCATATTATGGTATCTCTCTATCCTTTGCTTTTGAGCCACAATCCTTCTGTATGTCAAGTCCTTGTGTCATCAAGCAGATCTAACTTCACAAAAAATGCTTGTTTATTTGCCTCTTCGCTTGCTTGGGGAAATCATAAGGTTGGTTCCCCTACTTCCACCGGGATTAGAGCTTCCATGCCTTACCTGAGAAAGAAAGGTGTCTCTCTTGTACTCGATTTTTCCATCGTCCGATATGCCCATAGCACACCTGGTAAATCTTTGGGCCATTTTCCCTTAGCAGCTTCTAAGCTCTTTTTCAGGTTCTGGATAACACCTTATTGGTCGATTCTTCCTATCTATTTGCGCTCGGATGGTACGGCGAGGATGTAATTCTCTTGATTTTCAAATCTTCGAGAAATTTTGTGACTTTGGAGCCTAAGAGCTGTGGCTTATTATCGCATGAAATCTCCTCCGGTATTCCGAATCGGTAGATAATGTGTTCCCTTAGGAAGTCGGTCACTACTCACTCTCCGATCTATTGGTAAGGACTGTTTCAAGCCATTTAGTGAAGTAATCACTTAAAATTAAAAGCAATCTTACCTTTCCGGGAGTCGGTGGAAGCGGTCCAACTGTATCCATCCGTTATTTCATGAATGGCCATGGGGACAATACCAAATGCAAGGGTTCCACTAGTTGGTGCACCAACTGTGCATAGTGCTGGCATTTTTTGTATTTCTGAACGAATATCTTTGCGACTTGGTGCATCTGGGGCTAGTAGTATCCTTCCTGAACCAATTTTAGTACCAATGAATCTTCACCGAAATGGTTCCCGCAAAGTCCTTTATGGACCTCTCTCATCATGTAGTCCGCCTCCAAGGTTCCTTAATCGGTACAACGTGCCTTGGTACGATCTCCTATACAATTTCCCATCCAAGAGGTAGTAATGAGGCGCTTTGGTGCGTAGTTCCCGGGACACCTTCGGGTCTTCGGGAAATTTTTTGACAAATGCATTTCTCCAGTCCAAGACTACGTTAGTTGTATTGACTTTAGCTATCCACATCTATCACCAAATGCAGAAGTGGAACGACTATGCCAGAGCCAGATCCTTCTATATCTGTAGACAACCCCAAATTAGCCAATGCATCTGCTTCCACGCTCTCTTCTCTTGGAATGTGTGTGATCGACCACTCCATGAATCGTGCAATCTTTCACGATCCACTAGTCGTGATGGCACTTAACCCAACCCACTAGGTAAGCCAACTAGTAACTATCCAATTCCAATGATATTAACAAGACAAATAAACAATAGTAATTTTTTACTGAATTTTATACATTTTCCAAGGATTGGTAGTACAAATCATGAGCTTCTAAGAATAGAACTTACAAAGCTGAAATGAAATAATACATCGTATGTTTGAAAAGTACATAAATAGAGTTTTATAGATCTAAAGCTACCACGAAAGAGGGGCAACTTCAACCGGAACGCACGTACCTCTTCAATCCAACTACCATCGAATGCAGCAACATCAACAGCCAACATCAGCATGCAAGGTTCAGAAGTGTAGTATTAGTACAACCGACCCATGTACGCAGTAAGTAACAAACCTAACCTTAGGTTGAAAGTAGTGATGAGCTAACACAAGGTCGGTTCCAATACCAATATTCCACAACAGTTCATAAAAGCATAATACAAGTAATATAAGAGGTATCTCAGAAGTAAAATGATTAGCTCGTTCGCAGTTCCAGAAAATAAGCATGCTCTTCAAGTATCTCAGCGAAAACTCAAATCTTTACGAAAATGTCAAAATACGAGATGTTTCATGTCCCAAAATCCTTTCAACAATAAGTAAGATGTTTCATTTTCTTTCCAGATAAAAAGTATAAATACTCTATGCCCCCATATCAATGTGTGTAAAAAGTCATAAATGACGCGATAATATATAACATGAGGAAAAATGCATCTCTATGCATGTATGTCATGTGTGCATGCAAATGCCAGGTATCTCGGAGATGAATCATGTACTCAAACTCTTAGAGTACTCAATCTCACTGTCTCGCATCATCTCTCACTATGCTCAATGCTCACCACACTCAAACACTCAGGGCTATACAATAACCGCTGCGGCGTGAAGCCCAATCCATATATATATATATAGATATAGTTGATTGCGCTCAATAAGGGTGTGCAGACTCCGGAGGGGCTTCTTCAGCCCAAGCGCTATATCGTTGCGGCATGCAGCCCAATCAAATTTTGTTGCTGCGTGCAACCTGATCCATAATATATATATATATATATATATATATATATAAGTATCTTTAAGGCTTCTTGCGGCGTGCAACCCGATCCATATGCATAAATATAATCAATATATCGATGCGGCGTACAACCCGATCCCATAATGTATAATAGATATAATATGCTGCGGCGTCCAGCCCGATCCCAATATGTCACTCTTACTCAGGCCCTGGGCCTCACTCAGTCAAAAATCTCTCCAGTCTCACTCACGGGCTCACAAGGTCATGAACTTAGCCCGACAACAATGATATGATGTATCTATAGCAACAACTGAGATTGGTTATGATATGAATGCTTGACTATGACTGAGTACGAAATATCAATTAAATTAGTGAGATGACAGCAAGAAACGAGCATTATGGGTCCTAAAAACATTAGCAAGAAGCCTAAACATGATATTTAGCATGATTGACAGCTCAATTACTTTATCACATGGTGAAAACACAAATATCAACAAACTAGGGCCACTATACAGTGCCATGGAAGCATTAGAGTCCCAATTCACATGGTGAACGCCAACACACCCGTCACCTAGCATGTGCGTCACCTCAATACCAATCACATAACATATATTTCAGGGTGTCATACCCTCGACACTAAGTTTAGAAGAGTTACTTACCTCGACAGATCCAATTCCAAAGATTACATCCCGCGCGTTCCGACCTTCGAACGGCTTGAAACTAACCAACAACAACTCAAATACATCAAACAATACTAAAGGAATCAATCCCGATCGTAAAAGATCAAATCTTGAATCAAAGCCCGAAATCGGCCCAAAAGCCCAACCCGAGCCCGCACCACGAAACCCAACAAAACTCACAAAATCCGACAACCCATTCAATTACGAGTCCAACCATACTAATTTCACTCAATTCTGACTCGAAATCGATGTTCAAAACTCAAAAATTTATATTATGAAACTTTAGGCTAAAACCCTAAATTTCTCTTTAAAATTCATCAATCAATCGCCAAAAATGAAGATAGATTCGTGAAATATAACCAAAGTCGAGTAGAGAACACTTACCCTATCCTTGTGATGAAATTTTCTCCAAATATCGCCTCAATCCAAGTCCTACATCTCAAAGTATGAATAAAGACCAAACCCTCGATTTTTATATCCCCTGCCCAGCATTTTCCGCATTTGCGGGCAAATAGTCGTATCTACGGTAAACATCTCGCTTCTGCGACCACAACTAACCTGCGGGGCCTTGCACCTACAGAACAAATTCCCGCATCTGTGCACTCACAGGTGTGACTCCTCCTATGTATTTGCGATGATCCCCAACCAAGCCTTCATTCGCTTCTGCGCTCAACTGTCCGCATCTGCGTCCCTTCTTCTGCAAATGCAGAAACACTAGAACCAACAACCTTCACCAATGCAACATGAACTAAAATGATTCGAACCTCGTCCAAAACTCACCCGAGCCACTCGGGACCCCGTCAAAATATACCAACAAGTCCCATAACATAACGCGGACCTACTCAAGGCCTCATAACCCACATAACAACATCAAAACGATGAGTCGCACCTCTCATCGAACTTATTGAATCTTGAACTTTCAATTTCCATAACGCGTGCCGAAACATATCAAATCATCCAGGAATGAACCCAAATTTTGCACACATGTCCCAAATGACATGACAAAGTTATTCCAATTCCCGGAACCACAATCTGAATCCGATATCTTCAAATTCAACATCTGGTCAAACTTATGAACTTTCCAAACCTTCAAGTTTCCAATTTTTGCCAACTTGTGCCGAAACCTACTAGAAACATCCAAATGAAAATCCAGGCATATGTCCTAGTCCAAAATCTCCATTCGGACCTAACGGGACCATCAAAACTCTATTCCGGGGTCAAATTCACAAAAGTCAAACTTGGCCAACTCTTTCAACTTAAAGCTTCAACAATGAACTCATTCTTCCAAACTGATTCCGAATAACTTGAAAACCAAAATCGACGAGTCACATAAGTCATAATACATCATACGGAGATACTCATGCCCGAAAGCTACCGAGTGAAGTGCAAATTCTTAAAATGACCGGTCGGGTCGTTACATTCTCCCCTACTTAAACATATGTTTGTCCTCGAACGTTCCAAGAGTTGTTCTAACAGATCACAAACCGCTGTGTAACCTTACCATGCACATACCAGAGGGTGATCTTACGTCACACTATCCTATATAGGTCCGATAACAACATAACTGAAATTTCTCCATTCAACCTAGCCCATAAGCCTTAGAATCCAATTTTTTTCCAACATTTGGAACTTCTTATAATATCTGAATCTCGTATCCTACACACTGTATAAGTTTAAACAAGTTGTACCAAACCGCAACCATAACCCAAGCTACAATCACAGGATATACAGCATAACTCAAATACCCATAGAAAAATCTCTGATCACAGTATCTGCTCAGAACAACCCAATCCCAGTAATAAACCTCATACCTAACAAAACCTCATTCTCAAACCTTAGTACACTGCCGATAATGGAAGAACACGCAGAAACTTATAACCATTCATCAAATCAACAAGTCGTGGATCTCCCTCCCCTTCAACAAGAACTATAGTCAATTCCTAAGCCGACTTCTGATATTACCCTTCCAAATATACCGCAATCAAATCCAATAGCACCCATCCTAGATCCGACGACTTCATCTTATATAATACCAACTACTCTACTGATACGCAACACCAATACTACCCAGAGCCACGAGCCGTGCAATCCATGCACCAACAAGCAATAATCCAAATATACCCAATAGCGAAAATGACTCAATCAAGAGGACCGTCCCGCAAGCCCAATGGGTATCACCACCACCAAAAGCTAAGAACTCATCACACACCGTAGAACCATCACCCGACTCTAACACAAAGGTTCATACTCAACATGACTCCGTTGCAATGCGCTACTTCATCCAAACGCTGGTCCATATCATATACCTCGAGCCACCCTACTCAAAATCAATAACCACGTGAAATCCGATATAAAGTACCCAAAGTGCATTACCATAACCACGGAGAATCAGATGTCACTATGCCACATAAAACCCGAAGAAACATAACCAATATCCCCTCAATCCTGCAATACTCAATTACTCATCTCGCTCAAATTCCGCTATAAGCCCACAATAGAACCGCACCATGAGTTCCTAACCAACGAATCACAATTCCTCGTAGCATAAAAGAGTAACTCACAGAAAATTTCAAAACACGAATAAGCTCAGCAACAACAGAATGACACATCCCTCAACAATAGCATTATGGAGACAACTAATCTGACTCGGTGTAGAATACACATCCTAATTGGGCCTACCAATGGACCCCCAAAAAAACTCCGAGCACCCAAAAATCGATAAATAAACCTCCGGCCATAACTTCACAGTCCACAACCATGAAACAATCCGCTCTTGAGAACTCCTAGTCTCCAAATCCATAAAACACAAGAATCACCATATCTTATTCCAAACACACCGCCAACATGTATAACACATATCTGATACACGATCATCCCATGAGGAATACTTCAAAAATTATTCCATGCCACACAGAAAAATTTGAATATCATCAGTCAATCAACCAGAAGAGTGCCGCACTACCAGTGAAGTATCCATAAATCAAACACAACGCGCCTTCTGAAATGCGCACCCTTCTCTGGAAAATTACAAGTAGTAATATCATTCATCTAGTCATCTGAAACCGTCCATGTTGTCTAAGAATTCATGACCTTCCCTTCAAAACTGAACTGTGAACTTGCACATGCAAATCTCAATCCCACACGACATCACATTTATCATGCCATCATATGAAAAGCACGAGAATCTCATACTCACTCTGAGTCACAAGTAGAATACATATTAGATTAGTTAGAAACCTTCCATCTGATCCCATTCAGTAGGAAATCACAATACTCAACATGCTCCTATCGCCAGTAGGAAATATACCCCTCGAACCTTGGTAAAAACCATTGAGAACTCTTTGAAACCCATTTGCACATAACCAAGCTATCACAATCGAATCTCTCTAATTCAACCCAGCCACGCAGGTCGTCAAAACCCAAGAGCATTGCCCCGAAACACCTGTAGATACTAGCCACGCATAAGTACCCAAAGAGCCGATCATACCCATTACTGTGCCGATCCAACCTACTATCAAGCTGTCCTATTTCTCCAAGTCCCTACCACATTGCCTTCAAATTGATACTTCTCCTTTCTATAACACCACGATCCCTAACCAAAATTCACGACACAAGAGAACCTAGTAAAAATACCACAAAGCCCTAAGGCCCATAAGCCGTTGACTCCCCTCTTAAGCACCCGAAGCACCACAACCGAGACACCCACTCTAAAGAGACCTTATGTGAACCTAAATCTGTTTCTTCCACCTTCTTGATACTGAAATGCATAATCCTCAATGATACAAAAATGCCACAAGTCTCGACACCGTCCAATGTAACCTCAGTTTCTAGCCATATACAAATCTTGAAAATTCCAAATCTCTACATTTAAATTTTGAATCCATTAGAAAAATTCTCGAGAGTCATCCACTCTTCTCAAATATCAAATAAACTGACCAAACGGATCGAAGGACCTGTGCCCCATTAGCAGACCAACACCCAAGGGATTAACCCACACTCTTAAGCAACCAAGCAAATTCTGACTCCACACACACTACATCATTTACGAATAACAACTCAATCATTCAATGAAACACATATATCAATAGAGTATAATACAACCCGTATCCAGAGATTTCCATTACTCGAGTCATTCTCAAACTCCACCTATGCAAGGCATAACTGATTCACTAGTATACCTCGAACTGAAACTAATACAACACATAATCGTGCAATCAACTTATCAATAGCAGATTCCCCCACTTGGCTCAAAGCCATAGATCAAAACACACAATAACTTACAAAAGTGAAAAATACCTCTTTATGCCCACATATCAATGTGTGTAAAAAATCATAAATGGCGTGATAATATATAACATAAGGAAAAATGCATCTCTATGTGTGTATGTCATGTGTGCATGAAAATGCCAGGTATCTCGGAGATGAATCATGTACTCACACTCTCAGAGTACTCAATCTCACTGTCTCGCATCCTCTCTAGATGATCAATGCTTAGCACACTCAAACACTCAGCGCAGTACAATAAACACTGCAGCGTGCAACCCAATCCACACACACACACACACACACACACACACACACACACACACACACACACACATATATATATATATATATATATATATAGTCGACTGCACTTACTAGGGGTGTGTTGACTCTAGCGGGGCTCCTTCAGCCCAAGCGCTATACCGTTGTGGCGTGCAACCCAATTCAATTTCGTTGCATCATGCAACCCGATCCATAATATATATATGTCACCCTAAGGCTTGTTGCGGCGTGCAACCCGATCCATATACATAAATATATAGCCCGAGTGCTTGTTACAGCGTGCAACCCGATCCATATGCATAAATATAATCAGTATATCACCGCAGCGTGCAACCCGATCCCATAAAGTATAATAGATATAATATGTTGCGGTGTGCAGCCCAATCCCAAAATGTTACTCTCACTCAGGCCCTCAGCCTCACCCAGTCATCAATCTCTCCAATCTCACTCACGGGCTCACAATGTCATGAATCTATCCCGACAACAATGATATGATGTATCAATAACAACAACTGATATTAAGAAATGATATGAATGCATGAATATGACTGAGTACGAAATAACAATGAAATCAGTGAGATGACTGCAAGAAAAGACCATTATGGATCATAACAACATCAACAAGAAGCCTAAACATGATATTTAGCATGATTTACAGCTCAATTACTTTAACACATGGTGAAAACACAAATATCAACAAACTAGGACCACTATACAGTGACATGGAAGCAACAGAGTCCCAATTCAAATGTTGCACGCCCACACGCCCTTCACCTAGTATGTGCATCACCTCAATAGCGATCACATAAAATGTTGTGTGGGGTTTCATACTCTCAACACTAAGTTTAGAAGATTTACATACCTAGAACCAGCCAATACAATTGCCGAGCACGCTAAGCGATGCACAAAAGATGCCACCCCGCACGTTCCAACCTCCGAACCGCTCAAAACTGACCAACAGCAATTCAAATACATCAGAAAATGCTAAAGGAACCAATCCCAACGTAAAAGATCAAATATTGAATCAAAGACCAAAATCTGCCCAAAATTCCAACATGGGCCCGCACCTCGGGACCAATAAAACTCACAAAATAACTCATTCAATTGCGAGTCCAACATATTAATTTAACTCAATTCTGACTGCAAATCGATGTTCAAAACTCAAAAATTCATATTATGAAACTTTAGTCCAAAACCCCCGATTTCTCTTTTAAATTCATCAATCAATTGCCAAAAATGAAGATAGATTCGTGAAACATAACCAAAGACGAGTAGGGAACCTTTACCCCAATCCTTGTGATGAATTTTGCTCCAAAAGTGCCTCAATCCAAGTCCCACTTCTCAAAATATGAATAAAGACCAAAATCGTCGATTTTTATATCCTCTGCCCAACACTTTCCACATTTGCGGGCAAATAGTCGCATCTGCGGCCACCACATCTGTTGTAAATGTCTCTCTTCTGCGACCACAACTAACTTGCGGGACCCTCGCACCTGCAGAACAAATTCCCACTTCTGCGCATTCATAGGTGTGAATCCTCCTTCGCATATGCGATGATCCACAACCAAGCCTTCATTCGCTTCTGCGGTCAACTGTCTGCATCTGCGTACTCGCATCTGCGTCCCTTCTTCCGCAAATGCAGAAACGCTAGAACAAGTAGCCTTCATCAATGCAACATGAACTAAAATGATTTGAACCTCGTCCGAAACTCATCTGATTACCCGTGACCCCGTCCAAATATACCACAAGTCCCATAACATAATACGGACTTACTCGAGGCCTCAGAACCCATATAAAAACATCGAAATGACGAATCACACCTTACATCCCTTTGAACTTTCAATTTCCATAACGCGTGCCGAAACTTATCAAATCATCCCAGAATGAACCCAAATTTTGCACACACGTCCCAAATGACATGACGAAGCTATTCCAATTCCCGGAACCACAATCCGAATACTATATCTTCAAAGTCAACTTATGGTCAAACTTATGAACTTTCCAAACCTTCAAGTTTCCAATTTTTGCCAATTTATGCCGAAAACTTATAGAAACATTCAAATGCAAATCCAAGCATACGCACGAGTCCAAAATCTCTATGCGGACCTAACAGAACCATCAAAACTCCATTCCGGGATCAAATTCACAAAAAGTCAAATTTGGTCAACTCTTTCAACTTATTGCTTCAGCAATGAATTCATTCTTCCAAACCAATTACGAATAAGCTAAAAACCAAATAGACGATTCAGATAAGTCATAATACATCATATGGAGCTACTCATTCCCGTAAGCTACCGAGCAAAGTGCAAATGCTTAAAACGACCAGTCGGGTCGTTACATTCTCCCCAACTTAAACATAAGTTCGTCCTCGAACGTTCTAAGAGTTGTTCCAAAAGCCCTCAAACTGCTGTGTAACCTTACCATGAACATACCTGGGGGTGATCCTACGTGACCCTATCCCATATAGGTCCAATAACACAACATAACTGAAATTTCTCAATATAACCTAGCCCATAAGCCTTAGAATCCAATTCTTTTCCAACATCCGTAACTTCTTATAATATTTGAATCTCGCAACCTACACATTGTATAAGTCTGAATAAGTTATACCAAAACACAACCATAACCTAAGCTACAATCATAGGATATACCACATAACTCAAATACCCATAGCAAAATCTTCAATCACAGTAACTGCTCAGAACAGCCCAATCTCGGTAATAAACCTCATACCTAACAAAACCACATTCTTAAACCTTAGTACACTGACGATAATGGAAGAACACACAGAAACTCATAACTATTCATAAAATCAACAAGCCATGAAGCTCCCTCTCTTTCACCAAGAACTATAGACAATCCCTAAGCCAATTTCCGATATTATATTTCCAAATATACCGCAATCAAATCTGATAGTACCCATCCTAGATCTGACGACTTCATCTTATCGAATACAAACTACTCTACTGATACGCAACATCAATACTATACAAAGCCATGAACCGTGCAATCTATGAACCAACAAGCAACAATCTAAATGTACCCAATAGCGAAAATGACTCAATCAAGAAAACTATCCCGCAAGCTCAACGGGTACCACCACCTCCACAAAAAGCTAAGAACCCATCACACACCGTATAACCATCACCCGTCAATAACAACAACTGAGACTGAGATATGATATGAATGCATGAATATGACTGAGTACAAAATATCAATGAAACCAGTGAGATGACAGCAAGAAATGGCCGTTAGTCATAACAACATCAGCAAGAAGCCTAAACATGATATTTAGCATCATTGACAGCTCAATTATTTTATCACATGGTGAAAACATAAATATCAACAAACTAGGGCCACTATACAGTGCCATGGAAGCAACAGAGTCTCAATTAACATGGTGCACACCCAGATGCCCGTCACCTAGCATGTGCGTCACGTCAATATCAATCGCATAACATGTATTGCGAAATTTCATACCCTCAGCACTAAGTTTAGAAGAGTTACTTACCTCGAACGAGCCAATACCAATGTCGAGCAAGCCAAGCGATGCTCCAAAGATACCATCCCACGCGTTTTGACCTCCGAACAACTCAAAACTGACCAACAACAATTCAAATACATTAAACAATGCTAAAGGAACCAATCCCGATCGTAAAAGATCAAATCTTGAATCAAAGCCCGAAATCGGACCAAAATCCCAACCCGGGCCAGCACCTCGGAACCTGAAAAAACTCACAGAATTCGACAATTCATTCAACTACAACTCCAACTATACTAATTTCACTCAATTCCAACTCCAAATTGATGTTCAAAACTCAAAATTTTATATTATGAAACTTTAGGCAAAAACCCCCTATTTCTCCTTTAAATTTATCAACCAATTGCCAAAAATGAAGATAGATTAGTGAAATATAACCAAAGTCGAGTAGAGAACCTTTACCCTAATCCTTGTGGTGAAATTTTCTCTAATAATTGCCTCAATCCGAGTCCTACATCTGAAAATATGAATAAAGACCAAAACCCTTGATTTTTATATCCTCAGACCAGCACTTTTCGCATTTGTGGGAAAATAGTCGCATCTGTGACCACCACATCTGTGGTAAACGTCTTGTGTTTGCGAAAACTACTAACTTGCGGGGCCCTGCACCTGAGGAACAAATTCCTGCTTCTGTACAATCACAGGTGCGACTCCTCCTCCGTATCTGTGATGATCCCCAACCAAGCCCTCATTCGCTTCTGCAGTCAACTGTCAGCATCTGCAGACTCGCATCTTTGTCCCTTCTTCTAGAGATGGGGAAACACCAGAACGAGCAGCCTTCATCAAAGCAACATGAACTAAAATGATTCGAACCTCGTATGAAACTTCTATGAGGTACTCGGGCCCCCATCCAAATATACCGACAAGTCCCATAACATAACACAGACCTAATCGAGGCCTCAGAACCCACATAACAACATCAAAATGATGGATTGCGCCTCACATCAAACTTAATGAACCTTGAACTTTCAATTTCCATAATGCATACTGAAACATTTCAAATTATCCCGGAATGAACCCAAATTTTACACACAAGTCCCAAATGACATGACGAAGATATTACAATTCCCGGAACCATAATCTGAATCCAATATCTTCAAAGTCAACTTTCAGTCAATCTTATGAACTTTCCAAACCTTCAAGTTTCCAACATTTACCAACTTGCCCAAACCTTCTAGAAACATAAAAATGCAAATCCGGGCATATGTCCGAGTCAAAAATCTCCATCCGGACCTAATGGAACCATCAAACCATTTCGAGGTCAAATTCACAAAAATCAAACTTGGTCAACTCTTTCAACTTAAATCTTCAACAATGAACTCATTCTTCCAAACCCAAAACGACTACATGCTCCTGTCCAAACCACTACCCACCAAAATTGACCTGCTTATGCACCATGCTCTCGTCCCAATTTTGAAGAGAGGGGTCCTAGAAATTATTGCCCGATTGGTGAGCCTCTGGTCCGATTGTTCGAGAGATTGAGAAGAGAAGGATTGATACATCCAGTGGAAGGAAGGGTTCCTAAGTATCCCTCCAAGTATTCTGATGCAACTAAAAGGTGTGTGTACCATTCACACGTGCATGGGCATGATACAGAAGATCTTTTTAAGATGAAAACTGAGACTGGAACACTGATCAAGAGCGGATCCATTTAGTTCACTCTGGTGTCACCCAATGTGAATCGTAATCCGCTGCCAAATCACCAAAACCAAGGAGTTAACATGATCACATTGGATGAAGAATATGATAGAAAACGAACAATTGTCACAATAGAAAAGGCAGAAGCTGCCAGGATCCCTCCTCAAAAGGATCCCATTATTACAGTACAAGTGAGACATACAGTGACAGTTTAAACTTATCAGCGATAACCTTCTGTTGCTACAGGGGACTAAGAGAGTCGGGAATACAAAATTGTCCCATGAACGTAACATCAGAAGGGGAAGGTCAAAATGAAAAAAATCCATCACACCTGATGGTATGACTAGGTCTTGGAGATGCTACGCTCTTGAGATGCAAATCGAGGGAACTTGGGAAGAGAACATATTCAAATACGGAACATAACAGACCAAGAAGTTGCCAAAATCTGGAAGAGAATGTCGACTAAAGGGTACTCCGTGGAGGAGCAGCTCAAGTAAACTCCAGCGCAGATATCAATCATGGACTTGCTAATGAACTCTGACAGTTATAAGGATGCCTTCTTGAAAGTACTAAGTGGGGTAAGTGTACCAAGAAACACCACCAGTGAGGCGCTGGATGCAATAATTGGGAAAATTGTCAAAGAAAATACGATCTCTTTCAGAAGAGACGAACTTCCCTTCGAAGAAGTAAGTCACAACAAAGCCCTTCATATCACTGTCAAATATAAGGACAAAGTGGTATCCTGAGTGCTGGTCGTTGGTAGGTTAGGATTCAACACTTGTCTGCTCTATACCTTATGTGAGTTAGGAATCCATTTGAGAGAAGTCAAGGAAAGCTACGTGAGGGTGTGGGCCTTTGACGATTCGCATAAGGATGTCATCAGAGAAATTTATTTAGCTTTGTAGATCGGGCCAGTCAAATTTCCCATATTATTTCAAGTAATATATATTTCTTCCTCGTACAACCTTCTGGTGGGAAGGCCCTGGATACATATGGGAGGGGCCGTCGTATTCACTTTACACCAATGCATGAAATTTAAGTGTGGATGTCAGAAGATCATGGTCCACGGTGAGTGGTGTCACACCGCTTATTTGGAGCATGTTGTTCCATTCACTGAAGGGCTAGATCCAAGGCGGATATGAAGGAGATGATGAAATATGGATATAGACTAGGAACATGTTTGGGAGCCAGGTCAGACGGGATCACAGAGCCAATTGAACCTAATGGGCATAACGGAAGGGTCGGCATAGGATATCAGCCTCCGGTGGCAAAGCTCATACCGGTAGCTCTGGGAAAAAGGTTTTGTTGCCGGAGCATGTTTCAAGTCCGGCTCAGAGTTCAGTACCATAAGATGATATCATCGACAGGATGGGAAAGTTTTTCATGAATATGATTGAAGAATGTTGTGAAGGTATTAACATCAAGACACCGACCATCAGGGATGTTGAACTAGGGGAAGAGCTGCGGAATTGGACTGCCAATCCATCTTTGGTTCACCGGTAGTCTTGGTAGTATGGAACTGTAAAAGTTTTCTTTTTTAAAAGCGCACAGTCAATTGAGGCCTGCACTATGTCTGTACCTTTTTGTCATTTGCCTCTTTTTGAACGCTTAAGATGTTCCTCTTTTGATGAAATAAAAAGAATTATTTTCTTAAACATTGCAACTTTATTTACTGCTTCATTTATACTTGGCTTTTATTTTCAGTAACCAGAATGCTAAAAACCCGCGTTCCGTGATTGTGACATGTAACGAAACCGTCGAGCGCAGCAACCCTAATTACGAGGGTCATGATGAGAGTATGATGCCATACAATCTCCCACAGGAGATCAAACAACTGGAGAGTCAGAAAAATCCCAACCTAGAAGAAATAGAAGTGGTCAACCTTGGAAGTGAAGAAGACGTGAAAGAAACCATAATCAATATTCATCTAGAAGCTGAGCATAAGGAAAAATTGGTTGAGCTCCTCCGACAATACATTGATGTGTTTGCATGGTCATATGATGATATGCGGGATTAAGCACTGGCATTTTCTCGCATGAGCTGCCCATCGATCCTACCAGATCACCGGTCAAGTAGAAACTAAGGAAATTCAAATCCGATTTAAGTCTGAGGATAAAGGAAGAAGTGACCAAGCAGATAAAGGCAAATGTGGTAACGGTCACCAATTATCCCAGTTGGTTGGAAAATATTGTCCCAGTACCCAAGAAATACAGAAAGATCAAGATATGCGTGGGTTACCGAGATCTCAACAAAGCTAGTCCAAAAGATGACATCCCTGTGCCAAATATTTACATCCTCGTCGACAATTGCACGAAGCATGAACTGCAGTCGGTTGGGATTGTTTTATTGGGTACCACCAAATCTTGACGCATGAGGAAGAAACAGTCCCTGGGATTTAGAACAAGTTTGTTGAAGCCCCTACAACCCTATCATCTATGATTCAACATTCCAAACAAAAACTACATCGTCCCTACTGAGGTAGAGATCAGGGATAAACATACTGGTTGCTTCCATGTAGATGAAGAGCCAGATGGTAATCCATGGTATCACGACGTAAGGAAATTACTTGCAACCAGAGAATACCCAGAAAATGCTATTAATGGTCAAAAGCGAGCCCTCAGAATTTTGGTGAATCACGTTTTCCTCAACAAGGAAGTCCTGTACATGAGGACCACAGATTTAGGTCTGTTGAGATGTGTAGATGCTGCCAAGGAAACCATGTTATTGGAAGAACTCAGGAATTTATGGTCCCTACATGAACGGGTTCACATTAGCCAAGAAGATCTTGGGAGGCGGATACTTTTGGATGACTATGGAAAGCGATAGTATTTGTTACGTACAGAAGGGTCAGTAGTGCACGGGGATTTCATTTGGGATCCACTATATGAGTTGAATGTGATGGGTTCACCCTGGCCGCTCGCCACTTGGGGCATGGACGTGATTAGACCCATAGAGCTTGCCACATCAAATGGGCATCCCTTCATCTTGGTAGCTATCGACTATTTCACTAAATGGGTCGAAACATTTACCTACAAGGCCGTCACAAAGAAGGTAGTGGAAAATTTTGTCCGGAACAACATCGTTTGCAGGTTTGGAATACTGGAGTCTATCATCACTAATAATGTCGGTAACCTCAACAGCGACCTCATGAGAGAAATCTATCAAAAGTTCAGGATCGTCCACCATTATTCTACAGCCTATATACCAAAAATGAATGGGGCAATCAAGGCAGCCAAAAAGAATATCAAGAGTGTTGTACGAAAGATAATGGACAATCAGAGAAAATGGCACGAGAAACTATATTTCGCCTTACTACGTTATCGGGCCACCATGAGGACATCCACTAGGGCAATGTGGCGTACATGTTAGTATATGGCACTGAAGTTGTGATTCCCGTAGAAGTCGAGATATCATCTTTAAGGCTCATTCAAGAGGCCAAGTTGGACGACACATAGGTCAGACATGAGTAACCCATGCTCATCGACCAGAAAATAATGGATGTCGTATACCATGGTTAGCTATATCATAATAGGATGGCTGGTGTATTTAACAAGAGAGTAAATCCTTGCCAGTTCGCACCAGGGCAATTGGTCCTAAAAATATCTTTCCCCACCAAGAGGAAGAGAAAGTAAAGTTCGCACCAAACTGGAAAGGTCCTTATGTGGTTCACCGAGTATTTTCAGGTGGAGCTCTATACTTGGCGGAAATAGATGGAAGAATCAACACGAAACCCATCAACTCAGATGAAATCAAGAGATACTATGTTTGAAGACTAACAGGGTTAGGTTCTTGCTGTAATAGAACTACGTTTAACTTGACTTCCCACGGAGACATATGTAGGCAACCCAGATAGTGTTCGGTTTTCTCTACCTCTTTTCTTTTGTAATAGAAAAACCAACATCACTTTTATATATAGCTCTGGAACTACACCAACTTGATTTTCTTAGAGAGGAATGCGCAGGGAATCCTCATCGGATTCAGTCATCTTTTGTAATTGAACTACGTTCTGGCATGATTCCATTTGGATGCATAGGCAGTTTGAGTCAGACTCGGACATTTCAAACTTCATCACATCATTTTTGCATCTTCTACAATCGAATTACGTCTTTGACCTGATTCAATTAGGATACGAAGGCTGCCTGTTCAGGCTCGGTCATCTTAATCATATTTTTATGATCCATGAACTACATTCAGATCTGATGACGTTTTGAATACGTAGGCAACCTTAAAGGTTTCGGTCATAACCTTAGGAAAATATTTGTAATACATTAGTTTGCATCTTCTGCAATCGAACTATGTCTTTGACCTGATTCAATTAGGATACGTAGGCTGCCTGTGTCAGGCTCGGTCATCTTAATCATATTTTTATGATCCATGAACTACATTCAGACCTGATGACGTTTTGAATACGTAGAGTTTGAATTAGGTGCAGTGGAAACGACAAGCAGCCACGCCATCAAGCATCACGAAGGATCGATATTTACAGGACAAAGTTTTCAAGAAAAGATGTCCGCATGAGTAGAACTTTTCATAACATGTCATAATCCGGAATGACGGAATTTTTCTTAAAGCAAAGATTTTCAAATTTGTTTTTCTAAAAAGTACAGTTACTCATTCCACATACCAAACTTCATGGCGTAACCATATTAGAGGCCGGGGCAAACCAACACTATGATCGATGTAAGCCGACTTCCCCGCTCCCACTAAGATTTTTTCTTTGAGTGTAGTGTCAACAAGAACCAAGGAAGTGTTGAGACCATACTGGGGGAAAATGACGAATCTGCCATCTTCCCCAGGATTATCTCCCTTTACTCCTTTACTTGAATTTTTCTAGTACAGCTAAAGCTAATAGGTTAATCCTTTGCAGGTACTTCGGAGTCCAATCACTGATATGAAAAGGGCACTGTATATAGCAAATTGTTTGATCAACCAATCAGAGCACCTTGTACAAAATGAAATGTTGGCCTCACTAGTTGAAGCCTGTTGGTTGATTTCCCAATGCACACGCAAGTGTACGTGGTCGACAAGTAATATAGGATTTTAAGTCCAGATATCGTACCCACAGGGACTTGTGATTAACTATCCACTAAACTAAACTCAAACAAATATTTAACTAGAATTAATCTAAAATAGTAAATCAAAAGATTAAATAGACAACTAACTTAAAGATGAATTCAAGGTAAATTGATATTCTAGAGTTATGGGTTGTTAAACAATCACGTTGAGTTTTCGACCTAAATCTTCTAATCAGGTTTATTGATTGACGAGGTTAATATTGCTCGTAGCCTTCTCCCGAAGTACAACTCGCCTATTCAAGCTAACCTAATGCCTATATTCCTATGGAATCAGGATTAACAAGAACGCATTAATAATTCTCGTATAATAACCAAGCAAGGCGATTAGGTATATTCCTATCCTAACCGCAAATCCGCTCCCCTGAAGGGTTAAGATCTTGCTCTACCCAATCTTATATGCAATCTAGAATTCCCTCTCCCGAGTATAACCCTAGATTCGTAGATAGTCTTCAATTGGTGATCAAGCAATTGAATAATTAAGCACAAGATTGAATAAACAAACCAATTAAGATAAAACAATAAGAATAATTGAAGATTCAACTACAACGTTCATGTAACACCCAAGACTCTAGAACTAATAAACTATAAGACTAAAAGAAGAGAAGAGAAGAAAAACTAAGTAGAATCCTCCTTCAACGTGGTGTGTTCCTTCGTCCAAAGTTCCCCAACGAATCCCCCTTCAATGTGATGTTTTTGGGTCTATTATATGTTTAGGATGAACCCTCAATGTGTAAAAGACTTCTATTCCAACTTGGAAACACTTAAAACCCGTCAAAACACGATTTCTGGCCGTCTAGGGACCCTAGCGTTTGGGCTCCAAGGCCTGGGTAACGCCAGGCGCCCCCTGGCGTTAAGGATCTAAGGCTTGGGTAACGCCAGGCCCCCCCTGGCGTTAGGGCTCTAAAGCCTGGGTAACGCCA
>MDKI01040247.1:0-43814 GCA_005239505.1 Nicotiana paniculata
AAACGGACCAACCCCCTCTAACCCCCCTACCCAGCCCACCCGGCCCCCTGTGAACCGGGCCGGGCCGGTTCCAGTTTTAACCGGTCTGGGCCAGTCCGGTTACGGGTCAACCCGGCCCGTTAGACACCCTTAGTAAAAACTTACTCGAATTGAGTTGTAGGCATGTAAACTTTATTAAAATTAAATCCATAAAAGAATATGAATTATATTTTAAAATTCAAGATATATTGGTCCAAAAAAATATTATGGGCTAATATAATTTAATTAATTATATAAGTCCAATATATATGGATTAAATAAATAAGTCTTAATCCATTGGGCTACCCCATTTAATTGGGCTAAAGTGATGAGCCCACTTCATTAAGCCCAAGATGACATCTTCCTAGAGGCCCAGTTTGGTGCCACGTGTCATATGACGTGGCACGCCAAGTCAAACGGAAGAGCCAATGGGATCATGCCACGTGTCAAAATGACAAGGCATGCCAAATCACATTAAAAGGCCAATGAAACCGCGCCACGTATGCAAGTGACATGTTCTGGCCAATCAAATGCGGCCTTGTCACATTTCAATTTGATTGGTCGGAAAGAGGTTGTTCTTATCACAACTCCTCCCTTCCACAACTAAATTATGGGTCTTCATAACCCAGAAAAGAGACCAGAAGTTATAACAAAAAGCAAGAGGGAGCTCGTGGATCAAATGTTGTGGATTTCTCTAAAAGCTACAAGCATTCAAGTGTTCTAAAGATTAAAAGATCAAGACGAAGATTCAAGAACAAGCTATAAGCCCTTGGATTAAAAGTACGTCAAGAATCAAGCTTCAAGCACTTGGAATTAAATAAAATAAAATTCAAGATTAAGCTCGGAGACTTTTTATTTACTGTTGAAAAGAAGAATCAGAGGATTCATAGAGATTGTAACACTCAAACATTTGAAATAAAATACTACGATTGTTGCGATATTTTTCGGTCCTGATTTTATTTTGTCGACGCAATTTATTGTCTACAAATTCTTGCACGCCCAGCGGGACAATCTCTACCTCTCATCTCAATTTTTCAATCACCAAAGTTCAAGAATAACGAAATGGCTTCCAAGAAAATCAACCCCAATTCAACCTCCGCCAAGGCTGCTAATTCCAGGTTCTATGTTGATGTGGAAAGCATCCTCGATGTTACCTTTGGAAGCTTTGGACCAGTTACGAGGAGCAAAGCAAGCTAGTTAGGACAACAAGCACCCCAGGTGCCGTCTGCATCAACCCCTGTTTTCATATCTTCATCTTCAAAAGGAGCAAGATCTTCCACAGACGCACCCGAAGAAGGAAGCGATGTTGCTGAAAAGATCAAGAAAAATTTTGCTCTGCTTGATCTCTCTGGACCCAAGAACTCTGTTGCGAAGGAAGATGATGATGCTTCAAGTGATGGATCCCCCCTACTTACACCATATAGCGTGATCCAATCAAGGATCAATCTGTGTGAAAATCCATGCTACTCTCCATCGTCCACGACAATCATGCAAGCCATGGTGACAAACACTTCATCTGTGGAGGAGCAGTTGGAAAACTTGACGGAAGCAATCGATGGCGTGACCAAGAGCATGCAAAATCAAGATGCTAGAATCAACAAGCTAACAGATAGGGTGGGACTCTTGATGGAAGAAGAATCCACCCATACACCTGGAAAACTCCCAGAAGTTCAAGAGATTGATCCTCCCCCACGGCAAGTTGCATCCACTAAAGAAATTCCAGTATCTTCGGAATGGATGATTCCAATCAATCAACTAAAAGAGTTCATTGAAGGGACTATAAAAAACAAATATGAAGTCGCTTCCAAGTCCTCATTTACCTACGCAAAGTCATACACTTCGAGGATCGATATGTTGAAGATGCTTGTTGGCTATCAACCTCTAAAATTTCAACAATTTGATGGCAAAGGCAATCCAAAGCAGCATGTGGCGCACTTCGTTGAGAAATGCAACAATGCTGGGACTTATGGAGATTACCTCGTCAAGCAGTTTGTCCGATCATTAAAAAGAAACACTTTTGATTGGTACACGGACCTCGAGGCTGGATCTGTTGATAGCTGGGATCAACTAGATCAAGAATTCCTCACTCGCTTTTATAGCACGAGACGTACTGTGAGTATGATAGAACTCACAAATACTCGTCAACGGAAGAGTGAACCCGTTATCGACTTTATCAATCGTTGGAGGAATGCAAGCCTCAACTGTAAAGACAGTCTTAGTGAAGCTTCTGGCATAGAGATGTGCATCCAAGATATGCATTGGGTATTGCGCTACATCTTACACGATATCAAGCCTAGCACATTTGAAAAAATTGCAACTCATGCCCATGACATGGAATTAAGTATGGCCTCCGCTAGAAATGAAAGGCTGCCCATCTATGAACCTCGCAAAGGGAACGACAAGCAAGAAGTCAGAAAATAGAGCAAGTTTGTACCAAGATCTGAAAATAAAGAAGCTATGAATACCAACACATCACCTGTGAAGTTCACGACGAAAGTGAGCAAGAAGCAGTGTATGAAATCCACTCCATTTCAAGATAAGCAATTGGAAAGTTGACTCTAAAAGAAATGCAAGAGAAAGAATACCCATTTCTGGATTCTGATGTGCCAGCTATTTTTGAAGAACTCCTCGAGTTAAATCTTATTGAGCTTCCGGAGATGAAGTGACCAAATGAAACTGGGAAAATTGATGACCCAAATTACTGCAAATATCATTGACTTGTGAGACACCCTCTGGAGAAGTGCTTTGTCTTCAAGGACAAAGTTATGGACTTGGCTCGTGATAAGAAGATTGTGCTTGAAGATGAGAAATCAAGCGCAAACCAAGTCTCTATCACATTTGGCTCATTCAGTCCAGACGAATTATGTAGTTTTAAAGAAAGTAAAGATGAAGAATTACTGGAGAATTACAAAGCTGAAGACGGTCAACCTGAGGATGATGAAGGTTGGACATTGGTGACTCATCGTAGGCGCCACAAAAGGAGCCCATGAAAAGGATCAATGGAACAACCAACAAGGAAAATAATGGTGAAATGGCCTAGGAGATGGAATCCAGTTAGGCATGAAAAGAAAGCGAAAGTGGAGGTGCATCACCCTCAAAAGCCACGACATCCAGTGACGTTGGAGGAGTTTTTACCAAGTTGGTTCCGCACGAAGATTTCCCATGGGGGTATTGATGCCTCTTGTTGCCATACTGACGAAGGGAAAGAAAAGAGTGATGAGCTACCGTTAGCACCATCTTCGGAAAAGCTTATCAAGTCCACTCCTCAAGAATATAATGCTTGTGAGAAAAAAGTCACGTTCACAAATGACGACCTTATGCTAGGTGACACTCCTCATAACCGCTCATTGTACCTAGTTGGCTATATGCGTTATGAGGTAAATCGAATTTTCGTTGATGGAGGATCATCAGTGAAAATTTTGTTAATTCACATGGTGAAAGAACTTGGTATTCCCATGAACGAACTCTCAGAAAGTCGTGTAATGATGCAAGGATTCAACCAATGGGGGCAAAGAGCCATATGCGCTATCAGGCTCACTATTGAAGATATGCAATCAAGTATGTGATCGATGTGAAGACTTCATACAATGTCTTACTTGGAAGGCCTTGGATACATGAGAATAAAGTAGTTCCATCTACCCACCATCAATGTTTAAAATACTTTGAGGGTGAAGTCGAGAAGAAGATAGTTGCTGATGATGAGCCATTCACCGAGGCAGAGTCACACTTCGTTGATGCAAAATTCTACTTGAAGAACCGCATTGTGAAGGAGCTAAAAGTTGATGACGACATAAAAAGCAAGAATGACAAGACCATAACTAAAAGAGCTGAGGTGACTATTGGTAAAGCCAAAGCTGTTACTGAGGAGGTACACGCCAACGCGAATAAATCTCATAGAGGGGATATTGCGTCTTATGGAAAAAAAGTAAGTCATGTGCTCCAATATGTCCCTAAAAGGAAGAAAGGCGAGGGCGATTGTCTAATCTCCAAACTAGCATGTTAAAAGAGTTAACTCTTCCGGTAAAACGAATTGAGGCAGTAAAGTTGTCCTCGAAGCCGCCTGTAGGGTTTCTAGCCCAAAATCGTTTGCATAATGTGGCACTCCCTACAAAGCAAATGGATGAAGGTTTTGACCCTAACGCTTACAAGCTATTTGCAAAGGCTGGATACAATCCCAATGATCCGTCAAAGTTAGGGAAGCTCCAATCAGAAGCTGCAACGAGGAAACCACGTGAAGGTTTGGGATACAAGCAATCGTCACCAGTGCGCATCTCAATAAGAAGGGCGAGTAGCAATTATATCACTGTAGAAGACGAACCTGCCGCTTCTAACAGAACTTTTGTCTTTGACCGACTTGGAAAATCAACTATGAGAACTTTCGTATTTGAGATATTGGTTCCATTAAAGAAGGGGAATAAGTTCCAGAGAAATTATCGAAATACAAGAACACCCGCTTCGCCCAAAATTCAGAAGATCTCTAAAGATTTCCAAAGTTTGGTTCCTTCTAGAATGAAGCGACAAACAAAAGTCATGGTTTTGTGTGATGAAGTACTAAAGGTGAAGCCATACATTGTGGTATGCACTAAAGAACGTGATGAAGACGAAGAAAGTGTGGTTTCTTTGTATTATGTTACTGCACAAAGCAAGCATGGTGTTTTATCTCTAATGGAGGATGATGAGAAATTGGACGATGTTTCACCATGTTAATACATATCCTTCAACGATAGGGACCCTCAAGAAGATAAAGATGCTCCCCCGGAACTTGAAGAAGGGATGAAGGCAGCGGTTGATGCCTTAAAAGAAGTTAACCTTGGCACTGATGAAGAACCAAGACCCACCTACCTAAGTGCTTTACTAGAAGTTGATGAAGAAAGCACTTATATTGAGTTACTCAAGGAGTTTAGGGATGTATTTGCTTGGGGTTACAAAGAAAATCCTGTCTTGGACCTTAAAGTGGAAGTCCATCACCTTGCAGTCAAGAATGGCGCTCGTCCTGTTAAGCAAGCTCAAAGGTGTTTTAGGTCGGACTTGGTTCCCCTGATTGAAACCGAAGTTAACAAACTCATTGAAGCTGGATTTATTCGGGAAGTTAAATACCCAACATGGGTTTCAAGTATTGTCCCTATAAAGAAGAAGAATGGCCAGATTCGAGTATGCGTCGACTTCATGGATCTCAACAATGCGTGTCCCAAAGATGAATTCCCGCTTCCTATTCCAAAGTTGATGATCGATGCTACTATTAAGTATGAGGCAGTGTCATTTATGGATGGTTCGTCAGGCTATAACCAAATTCACATGGAACCAAAAAATGAAAAGCTTACTGCTTTCCGCACCCCCAAGGGTATTTATTGCTACAGGGTAATGCCTTTTGGCTTGAAGAATGCTGGTGCTACTTACCAAAGGGCTATGCAGAATATTTTCGACGATCTTCTCCACAAGAATGTCGAATGCTATGTTGACCACTTGAAAGACTTGAGAATGGTGTTTGAGTTGCTCCGGAGATACAAACTTAGGATGAATCTGTTGAAATGCGCCTTTGGAGTTACCTCCGGAAAGTTCCTGGGTTTCATTGTGCCTCATCGAGGGATTGAAATTGATCAATCCAAGGTAGATGCAAATTTGAAAATGATTGAGCCTCGGGATATTCATGAATTAAAAAGTCTGCAAGGAAATATAGCATACCTTAGGAGATTCATCTCAAACCTAGCTGGGAAGTGCCAACCATTCAGTCGCCCCATGAAGAAGGGCGTTCCTTTCAAGTGGGACCAAGCTTCTAGCAATGCCTTTGAAAGTATCAAAACATACTTGATGAAGCCTCCATTTTTGGCAGCCCCTATACTTGGGAAGCCGCTGATACTATACATTTCAGCACAAGAAAGGTTTGTTGGAGCGCTATTGGCCCAAGAAAATAGTGAGGGGAAAGAAAGCTCTCTTTGCTACTTGAGCAGGATGATGACACCAAACGAGCTGAATTATTCGCCAATTGAAAAGTTGTGTTTGGCGCTAGTCTTCTGAATTCAAAAGTTTAAGCATTACTTTCAAGCTCATGTTGTTCGTCTTGTTTCTAAAGCAAATCCCATCGAGTTCGTGATGTCAAAACATGTTCTTAGTGATTAACTAGCGAGATGATACCTCCAATTTCAACAATTCGAGATTTTGTACATACCTCAAAAGGCTGTAAAAGGACAAGCATTGGTAGGCTTCTATGCAGATCATCTGATACCTGATGACTGGGAGCTAACTGACGAACTACCTGATGAGAACGCAATGGTCGTTGAAGTTCAAACTCCATGGAAGATGTACTTTTATGGTGTTGCGCATCATGGGGGAGCTGGTGCTGGTGTAGTATTTATCACTTCTCAAGGTGAAGTTCTGCCCTACTCTTTTACGTTGACACAACTCTACTCTAACAATGTCGCTGAGTATCAAGCACTAATAATTGGGCTTGAAATGGCTATCGAAATGAAGCGGTTGCAATTGCAAGTCTTTGGTGACTCTCAGTTAGTGGTCAATCAGGTTCTAAGTAGTTACGAGGTCAAGAAGCCTGAACTACGCCCATACCATGATTACGCTAAAAAGTTAACATGTGCCAAGGAAAGAAAATAAGAAGGTTGATGCTTTAGCTCCCTAGCTTCATCACTAACCCTTCCTGATCAAGCGCAAGTTACTGTCTGCCAAAAATGGGCAGTACCGCAGCCAAATGAGGCTGAAGATGAAGAAAATGAACTCAAGCATCTTGTCGTTGTTTCTGAAGTTGAGAAAGAAGAATGGCGACAACCCATTATCGACTACTTATGCTATGGGATACTTCCAGAAAATCCGAGGAGAAGGACTGAAATCTGTCATCGTGCACCTCACTTCCTTTACTACAAAGATACTTTATACAGAAGGTCGTTCGAGGGAGTACTCATGTGATGCTTAGGGGAAGAAGAATCACTCCAAGCTTTGCAAGAGGCACATTCTGGGGTATGTGGGTCACACCATTCTGGACCAAAGCTCCACTTCCATATAAAAAGGATGGGATATTATTAGCCGACGACGGTAAAAGATTGCTTGGACTACGATTGAAGATGCAAGGCTTGTCAATTCCATGCGAATTTTATTCATCAACCTCCTGAAGTGTTGCTTCCTGACTGTTTGACGCTTGGAGATTGGATGTTGTTGGACCACTGCCAAAGTCCTCTGGTGGGCACCTATACATCTTGGTTGCAACTGACTACTTCTCAAAATGGGCCGAAGTTGTTGCTCTTAAGGAGGTAAAGAAGGAAAATGTTGCAAGTTTCATCCTAGTAAACATAATATATCGCGTTGGCATTCCTCGTTACATAATACGGATAACGGAAAGCCATTCAATAATAGGTTGATGAACAAGATTTGTGATCTATTTGTCTTCAAGTAACATAACTCTTCGATGTACAATGTTGCCGCCAATGTTCTAGCTGAGGCATTCAGCAAAACTCTATGCAACTTGCTAAAAAAGTCATCTCCAAATCCAAACGAGATTGGAATGACCGTATGGAAGAGGCTCTATGGTCCTATAGGACGACTCACCGCACGCCAACACAAGCGACTCCTTATTTCATATTTTTTACCTACGGAGCTCGGTTGTGGCGATTTTTCTATGGTTTTTCAAGGAATTCATCGGGGTAAGTGATTCTAACTCGGATTTGGATAATATACATGAATATATCACTAATTTCATCATTTGATTAGTACTTTGGGTGAAAATTTGGGAAAAATTTTAGAAACTTCATAAGATGGATTTTTGAGAGTTGAATGTCGATTCGAAGTTGGATTTAGATAAATTTAGTATGGTTGGACTTGTGAGTGAATGGGTTTCCTAGTTTTGTGAATTTCATCAAATTTTGAGACGTGGGCCCGGGGGCCGGGTTTGACCGAATCCGGGATTCTTGGTCTAATTTGATAATTTTTATGCAGGGTTCATTCCCTTAGAGTACATTGATGATAATGTACTGATTTTGGTTAGATTCGGAGCGTTTGGTGGCCGAGTCAAGCGGCAAAGGCAACCCGGAGTAGGATTCTATGTTGTTAAGTTAAGTAACAGTTTTAACTTTGGCTTTGAGGGTATAAACCCGGAAAATTGATGTCATGTGACTGCTTGGAGATGTTAACCATGCTAGGTGACGGGCGTGTGGGTGTACGCCGTGAAGGATTGAAACTTGGTCCGTCCCGTGAGGCTGTGAAGCCCAATAGCCGTTATCTGTGTTTATGTGTTTACATGTCTGTTAAACTTGACTGCTTTCATGTTAGAGATCATGCTTAGGATTTATTCATGCACATATTAGTTTTACTCAGTCATACAAGTTCTTGTCCATGTTTACCTCAGTCTCTATTATCTTGCTGATACACTGTAATACTTGATTTAGATTGCTTTTCCTTATTTGTTGAAATTGTGAGGCAAGAGAGATACATGACTGAGTGAGGTCGAGGGCCTATTGTGAGACATTGTACTATAGCACATGAGTTGTCCGCACGGATCCAGATTGTACTATAGCACGTGAGTTATCCTTGCGGATCCAGATATGATATGATAGCACGTGAGTTGTCCGTGCAACATGTAAGTGGTCCGTGCAGATTAGCGCTTGGGCTGTAGGAGCCCCTCCGGAGTCTGAACATCCCCAGTGAGCACAGGTACCTATTGAGCGTGTGCATTGAGGGCTGAGTGAATGAGTGACATTGCTGTAGGGTTTTATTTATTTTTGTTGTTACTGCATTTATCTGCTAATTGCCTTGTAGTATTTCTTGATTCATGAAATTCACCTGTTTACTCCTGTTTATTCTTAACTGTGGAAAGTATTAATTGAATTGTTCTTCTTAGCTCGTCACTACTACTCAGTTCCTTAGTTATTTCTGTTACTTGCTGAGTCGGTTGTACTCATACTACACCCTGCACTTTATGTGCAAATTCAGGTGAGTTAGAGCGCGACGATCGTTGAGTTCAGGCCGACTATATTTGGAGACTGCAAGGTAGCTGCTAGCGTCCGCAGGACCTTGTTACTCATTTTACATTCTATTCCTCTTTTGGGTTATATTGACAGTCCGACAGTTGATACATTAGTTTATGGATTTAGACACTCATGACTTAGTGACACCCCGATGTTTGGGGCTCATTTTCCGCATTTTTTTTTCAAATTTGAAATTATGTTTGACTTTTATGTGTACTTCTAATATGGAATATTTTTACTTAACTCTCATAACTCAATTGGTAGTATTTTGGGAAATAGGATTGCGTTGTATCACGATAGGCTCCATCATGACAGGGGCTAGATTTGGGTCGTGACATGTTGATGTGTATGGCAGGAGCTGGCATTGAAGAT
Source organism: Nicotiana paniculata (assembly GCA_005239505.1). NCBI lineage: Eukaryota > Viridiplantae > Streptophyta > Magnoliopsida > Solanales > Solanaceae > Nicotiana > Nicotiana paniculata. The sequence continues at coordinate 9,357 of MDKI01040247.1, forward strand.
GTACCTGCGTTCAGTTATAACTGGCCCTTGTTCTTGGTAGACTTAGATTTATAAATCTATTTATGTATATTTCTAACAGATGATGAATTTATTTCATACCACCTTTGTAAACTCTAAATCGTAAAAACTCGTGATTGGTACTACCATTCCTTGGGAAGTTGTATAAAAGTTCGGTCATTTCATCATTTATTTTCTCAGCAAATCTCATTTGATTTGATTGTTGCTAATTGGATTACCAAGCGGTTTGGGTTAGGTGCCATCACGACTAGTTGGATTTTGGTCATGACAATTCAATCAACTCAAATAAGCACGTAGTTGAACAAGTAGATAAATCCAAAGGTTAAATTATATTAAAACATAACGAGAATTTATCCTCCAAGAGGTTCCATCAAAACTCAAGATAATAAATTACCTACTCATAATAGTATGTATAACTACAATACCAAAAGTCATAACCAACAATGAAAAATAGGAAGAAGAAGGGGAAAACCTCGTGGTTGAATCTTCCTCCTTGATCCTAGCGTGTTCTTGCCTCCTTAGGTGTTGTCTAACCTTAAAGTAGTGTCTCTCCTTAAAAATGACGTTTTATGATGTATTTCTATGTAATGACCCGGCTAGTCGTTTTGAGTATTATAGCCACATTCCCCATTTATTGCTTATAATATGCTCATTTGTTGTTACATGACTCTCTGGGATGATTGGTTTGGTTCCTGAGATGTTTCGGAATGAGTTGGGACACTTATTCCCAAGGTTGGAAGCCTAAGTTGACCGAATGTTGACTTATGTGTAAATGACTCCGGGATGGAATTTAATTGGTTCTGATAGCTCCGTAGTGTTATTTTGGACTTAGGAGTGTGTCCGGATATTGATTTGGAGGTTCGTAGGTGATTTTGGCTTGAATTGGCGAAAGTTAGAAAAATAGAAGTTGTAGAGTTGAGAAGTTTGACCGAGAGTTGACTTTGTAGTTACCGGGCTTGGATTTTGGTTTCGGAAGTTGGAATAGGTCAGTTGTGTCACTTATGACTTGAGTGCAAAATTTGAGGTCAATCGGAGTTGGTTTGGTATGTTTCAGCATTAGTTTTGGAAGTTAGAAGTTCATTTCATTAGGCTTGAATCGATGTGCAATTCGTGGTTTTAGTGTTGTTTGATGTTATTTAAGGTTTCGAGCGGGTTCGTATGATGTTTTAGGACTTTTTTATATGTTTGGTTGAGGTCCCCGGGGCCTCGAGTGTGAGTCGCATCATGTTCGGTGCATTTTGGAACTTTGAGAAACTGTTGATTGTCTGCATCTGGTTTCCTCTTTCGCAACCGCGGAGAAGGAGACGCGATCACGAAGAGTTGTTGTTGGCAGCTAGGCAATTTGTGCTATGTGTTCGTGAGAATGGGTTTGAAATAACGAAGCATGGGGAGTCAGTGAACCGCGAACGCATGAGCTGGGTCACGTCCGTGAAGAAGAAAGGAGGAGGCTGGGAGTCCACGCGATTTGTTCTTCGCGATCGCGTGAAGTGGTCCGTGATCGTGTAGGTTTATGAGTCTGTGAATCGCATTCTCAATGAGTTATTCCCGTTTGCAAAGAGTACTTTGAGGGCAGCATGATTTTTGTTCTTCGCGATCGCGAAGGACTTTCCGCAATAGCGAAGAGGAGCACCTGGGTAGAATGTAAGATTCAAAAATGAGGGTTAGAGTATTATTTCATAATTGGACTTTGGGAGTTCGGTTTAAGGCGATTCTTGGAGGGATTTTCAAGGAATTGATTGGGGTAAGTGATTCTAACTCGGATTTGGTTAATATACATGCATCTATCATTGTTTTCACCAAATAATTAATGTTTTGGGTTGGAAAAATTGTAGAAACTTCATAGGCTTTAATTTGGGGATTCGAAGGTCGAGTTGAGATCAGAATTGAGTAATTTTGGTATGGTTGGACTCATGGTTGAATGGGTGTTTGTATTTTGCTAATTTTTTCGGATTTCTAGATGTGGGTCCGGGGTTGACTTTTATTAAAGAACCTAACTTTATCATATGGAATTAATTCCTATAGCTCGTGTTGGTTGTATTGAGTTGTTTATGGCTAGAATCGAATCATTCGGAGGCCGATTCGCGAGGCAAAGGCTTGTTGGAGTAGAGAGTTGCGCGGTTTGAGGTAAGTAATACTTCTAACTTGGTTCTCAGGGTATGAATCCCTGAAATACGTGTTATGTGGTTAGTGTTAAGGTGACACACATGCTAGGTGACGGGCGTGTGGGCGTGCATCGTGGAAATTGTGACCAGGTCGATTCTGTGGTACTATGTAGTCATCAAAACTTGTTGTTATTTATGTGATCCATATCTGTTAAGAGTAGTTGAGCTGTAATCCATGTTAGAAATCATGTTTAGACTATACGCTTATCCTGTTGAGACCCACTGGGTCATTTCTGCTGTTGAATTATTTTCTTAAATGGTAATTGTGTACTCAGTCACATCCATAATTTGCATATCATATCTCAGTCTCTGTTACTATTTATTGTTGTGTCATATATCATTGTTTGGGCTGATTGGTATGAGATTTGTGAACCCGAGAGACTGGAGAGATTGATGACTGAGTTGGGGCCTAAGAGCAGTGTTGTGAGAGAGGTTGTGGATCGGGCGACACGCTGCAGCAGGCCTTCTTGGCTTTATACATGTTATTATTATGGATCTGGTTGCACGTCGCAACATGACTTATGGGATTTATATATTGTTACAGGATCAGGCTACATGCCGCAACAGGCTTTGGCTTTTATATTAGCACTTGGATAGGATCCTCCCCTCCGGAGCCTGACATATCAACAGTGACCGCAGGTACCGTACAATGCTGAGTGACTGATGAGTGAGAATTAAGAAAGTCAAATTGAGTACTCAGAGAGTGTGAGTACGTGAGGTTATCATTGTGATGCATTACATGTGACATGCATATTTGACATGTAGATGTAGAGATGTATTTCCTCATATCAGTTATATTTGGCATATTTTATCCGTGTTGAGCCTAAATTGTTAAACTTTAAAGCATGTCTACATTTCGGTACTGTGTACAAACTGTTTATAAGTTTTCTCTGAGATATTACTTTCATTCCTCCTATCATATATGTATGATTATAAATCTGGATTTAGAATGCAATTATCTGAGCTCGTCACTGTTTTCAGCCCAAAGTTAGTCTTGTTACTTATTGAGTATATTGGGTCGGTTGTACTCATACTACGCTCTGGCCTTCGTGTGCAAATCTAGGTACTTCTGAGCACAGCGGTTGCTAGCTTTGGAGTTTTATGCGTTCGGAGACTATTGAGGTTGTTGACTTAGAGTCCCTTGACTTCCCTTCTTTTCAGTTTATTTGTACTGTCATATCTTTCTAGATAGTGTTTTAGTGGTCAGACTATATTAGCATTTAGATGCTCATGTACTCAGTGACACCTGAATTTTGGGGAATTTTCCATTGAGTTACGGTATTTTCGTATCAGTTATTATGAGATTTTCACTATTAAGCTCATTTCATTGTGTTTTAGATTTAAAGATGAGTGGTTATTTGTGATTGTCAGCTTGCCTAGTATTGTGATAGGCGCCATTACGACATGTGAGATTTTGGGTCGTGACATTATATCAATTAGGGTTTATGTGGGGCGTCCTTAACCTCTCCTAATTCGCAAATGAAAAGTTGAGTCGCGTGCTGGGATTGGTGCAACGCACGAAACTAGGCACACTCCCAACTATTTTTTTTCTTCTTTGTTTCTTTCGCGTGTCAGCCTGTCAGGTCATGTTCCAAAGTGCCATACTTCACTGGTTTTTATTCACTTCCCAGGCCATTTTGCGCTACCTTCATGAAATGCACCAATTGTGGCACGTTCCTTGCCTCTCAACCTCTTTTGCATCAAATTGTCCGATTTTCGCCAACTTCCATCCAAACTCATTCTTGCACACAATAAACATGTAATGAGCATATTTTATGTTTATAAACATATAATCTCCCACAACTCACCTAATAAATAATATGCAAACATACTCAAAAATATTCATTTTTCATCATTTATCACTACCCCACACTTAAACTCTTGCTCGTCCTCGCGCGACTTAAAATTAAGCACATCGGCAAGTAACACAATTCGAAAACATACTCAAGCATCATAGCAATGACAATGGTTAATATCAATGCTTAGAACCTAGCATAAGGGATATTGGCATCTTTCCTCATTTTTAGACCAATTCCAAGACTATTTAAAATATTTGTGTGACTCTTCTAACATCCTAACCTCAAAAATTGACTCTAATACATTCCATACTATGACTTGATTCTTGTGCCAACTCAAAAACCAAGGATTTTACCAATCATTTGCAAATCATGTGCTCTCACCAGCAAACCACATAGAGAAATCAGTCGACACACTCAAATATAAATTCAAATATAGTTTAAGGACTCAAATATTGAAAGAATTTGCTCACTCTCACAAAGAAACTCTTATGACACCCAAGTTCGTACCATAGGCTTGCCCGTAGTACAAGACTCGACTAATTTAAGCTTGCAATATCTAGGATCAAGTAGGACTTTATATGTTGTAATGTTGGCTAAGGGACGGGAAGCATATATATAGGAAAATAGTGACTAACCCTCCTAAGCACTTTAATACACCACACTTCACTTCTAAGCACATCTTCTTGTCATGACCAATTCAGTGTCTTGCCGTGAACCATACACATTTAAGTCTTTTTTCATTAAGCACATCAAAATATAGATACTCACTAGCTCGGATAAAGATATGGGAGGTGTCTTTTTTTTCTTGTGTTTTATTTCTCTTTTTTTTTCACACTCTCCTTAATTTGGTATTTCCGGCTAGTAAGGTTTTTACCCACAAATGGATCTTGCCGGCCTTCCTATGGTTCCAATCAAAAGATACCCTATCTCTTTATGTACTCTTTCAGCGATTTAAGTGCTTTCGAAGGTAAAAGGTGAACAAGATATGATTTAGAATAATATAGGGGTTGGATCGTAATGTGTGTGCCAAAGAAAAAGGTTTACATGCTCAAAAAGGCTGCTACAGATAATTTTATCACTGATAGGCAAATAGGCTGAAGAGCCAATCAAAGAAACACCTATATCATTTTCTAAACTCACAAGACTTAATCAGTTCGCTTCGACTCACACACGGGGTAAGTTCTAGACTAACAAGGATGGCACAGAGTACAACTAAAATCTCACCTCACACAATGCACATGACTCGCTCAGGACGGCTCAGACCCGACTCTCAAGTTAAAGTAACTAGCACAGTCATCATATAATCCAAATCTAGGAAGTAATAACATGAGTCAATAGACGATCCTAAGCGTCAAAATAAAGTCGCATATAGTCACAAGAATCATGAAGAAAGTACTCAACGAAAATACTCCAGCTCTAAGCCCCGACATAAAACATGTCAAAAAGCATAGATACTCAACTTCTTCTCATTCCATTGTTAGTTCAAAAAAAAGAAAAGTCCAAAACTTTTTTCTTTAGACTTTAACCCTAAAAAAACTGTCTAGGAAGTCCATCGTCGGGAAAAGTCCAAAACTTTTTTGAAAATTCTACCTAAAAAAAAATTATTATCCGGTTCAACGAGTCATCACTTGGAAAAGAACCGTGGCCATAAGAAAAATCAAGAGGAATTATTTCTACCTAATTATTTTTATTTTTGATTTATTTTTCAACACACATAAAATAATACAACTAAAATAACATAAGAAATCACCCAAACAATCTCTTCACGCCGCATTTAAAATTGTGCATTATCCCCAATGCACACCCATAAATACAAGAGAGTAAAAGAAACTCCCTGATAGGTCAAAGGTCGAAGCATTAACAACTCATAGGATACTCAGACTTCTCCCAGATTTGGTTCTTTGTGCGGGCACCCCACACTTAGTTCTAATCGTCTCACTTGTTTTTTCTTTTTTCCAATGGCTTTGCTTCCCATGCTCCTAGAAAATCAGAAACAACACTACAAGAATAATACAATAATTAAAAAAATAAAAATTAGTAAAAATAAAATAAAGTAGTAAAGTCGGGTTTCCTCCCAACAAGTGTCTGATTTAATGTCGCGGCACGACATGAATCACTTTCTGCCTCCACCTCGAGCTTTTGAATGTTACCCCAAGATTTAATGTAAGCTTATGATTATGCTCTTGTGGCAGTACAAATTATTGCGAGCCAAAATTAAATAAATTCTCGTGCACTTTTTGGCTCTCGGCCAAGGAGTGTCACCTTGCCTAGACGTCCTTGAAAATTTCAAAATACAAGGCTCATCTACCTCTTCCCTGAACTCCCTTTTATGCTCGTAAAGGTCCATGTCTATTTCATCATCCGAACATAATGTAGAGAAGTGTTTGGAATGAGGTCCAACACGCTCAAATACATGAACTTCAAAATTTTCGACATCCTCAACACCAATCACACTAGCGTCAACTAAATTTATTTCCTCAATGTCCTTGGCTGACTCTAATATTACTTTCAACACCGACATCCTCAAATTCTAGTTGGATAGATTGTTTGTGTTCTACTCTGACCTTCTCCATTAGCACCTCATTTCTGCATCTAATTCGCACTTTTCTTGGCTACTATCCACAATACTGGCTTGTTGAGCATTAAAAGCTTCAACTAGTTGACTCACTTGAGCCTCTAAGTTGCGAATAGTTGCCTCTTGTCTTTCTATCTGCAACTTTCTTTCATCATTTTGTTCCACAAAATGCTTTAACATATCCTTGATGTTTTTCAGGTTATCATACCTGGGTTCTTTGTTCCTATTAACTTCATAAGAAAAAGTAGAACCATCATAGTAAGGGGTTAGGGGAGAATAAGAAATATACTCACAACCATGAAAGTGACTATCTTGACCACCACACACATTCCACAAATAAGATTGAGTTGACGCACATAACTCGCTCTCAGGAATATTTTGATAATTTTGCCAGGGGTGATTTTCTTCGCAATATGTATAAGGATCAAAAGTAGAATGACCAATACATAAACTCTCATAATTCCAAGATGTCATGTTTCTCAAATCTACAAGTAAAATAAAATAAAATTAAAAAAACAACAAAATAAATAAAAGTTCAAACTTGAAACTTAGCAATATATACAGCTACGGCACCAAAATTTGATCACGCCCAACTCTAGTCCTAAAAAGGATAAGCGGTCGCTGCAAATATAATCCGGTCTAAGAGTCTCGAGTCGATCCCATAGAGAACTAAGGTTTCACCATAATTGTTTAATACCACCAAGAGGACAAGCTCGAATAACTTCTAAGTTACTTAAACTGATTAACTGATGATTATCAAAAAGTAGTAGAAATTTGTCCACTAAAGAAACTAAGAGTTGGAGACAAAATTAAGGAGGCCTAGAGTTATGATTTCCTCAATTATCAGAATCCTTCCTGCTATGTCTCCTACAATTTTGCCTAAGTATTCTCTATTGATCATGAGCACTCGACTTATCATAATTCTCTCTCGAGCAACTATAATAATGTACTAGTCATATTCTCTTGAATTACGATAGCTCGTATTTTTTCACCGCTCACCAGGATCACGTCAAAACTTTGTTATCTCTAATCCTGCTTTTAAACCCACCATATTGATCTCTTATATACCTTGGGAGTGACATTGTTCAACAAATACCTAAATATGTATCCTTTCTCTAGCAACACATAATAAATAGGCACAGTCAATCGATGACCATTCAATCAACTGAAATAAGTACGTAGTTGAACAAGTAGATAAATTCAAAGGTTAAACTATATTAAAACGTAACAAGAATTCATCCTCCAAGAGGTTCCATCAAAACTCTATATAATAAATTAGCTACTCATAATATTATATATAACTACAATACTACAAGTCATAACTAACAACGAAAAGTAGGAAGAAGAAGGGGAAACACTCGTGGTTAAATCTTCCTCCTTGCTCCTAGCGTGTTCTCGCCTCCTTAGGTGTTGTCTAACCTTAAAGTAGTCTCTCTCTCTCTTCAAAAGGATGTTTTATGATGTATTTATATCAATTAGGGTTGATGTGGGGCGTCTTTGATCTCTCCTAATTCTCAAAGGAAAAGTCGAGTCGTGTGCTGGGATTGGTGCAACGTGCGAAACTAGGCACGCCCCCAGCTATTTTTTTCTTCTTTGTTTCTTTCGTGTGCCAGGTCTAGTGCCAAAGTGCTATACTTCACTGATTTTGATTCACTTCCTAGGCTATTCCGTTCCTACCTTCATGCAATGCACCAAGCAAGCTCCCATCTCTTGCCTCTCAACTTCTTTTTGCATCAAATCTCCGATTTTTGCCAACTTTCATCCAAACTCATTCCTACACACAATAAACGTATAATGAGCATATTTTATGTTTATAAACATGTAATCTCCCACAACTCACATAAGAAATAATATGCAAACATACTCAAAAACATGTATTTTTCATATATATATATATATATATATATATATATATATATATATATATATATATATATATATATATATATATATATATATATATATATATATATATATATATATATATATATATATATATATATATATATATATATATATATATATATAATTACAATTTCATAATGATGCAATGTTTCCATAATTTTCAAAAGTTATCGAGGCACGCTTGTTGGGAGTTCTAACTTCTGCTGCACCAATCACCTTACGGATTTAGATCATGATATTGAAGATATTGAGTATACTATAATATTTATTATAAAAATACATGCAAGTAGGAACTCAAAGTGAAATTTTTGTATAAAACATTGCTCTACTTTCAACTATTAATATTAGGAATATATCACTATTCATTTATTTATTTGAAATGTGGTATTTAAAGTAGTTATTTTTCCCACTACAATGAATAAAAGAAACCAAAAAAGAAGTGATAATTTTGAAAATTTAAAATGAAGACAAATAAAAATGTTTAGAGTAACATTTCCTAAGTAGTACTATGAGGCCCGGTTCTTTTACTGTTTGTGACGACCAATGAGATCTGCGTAAATTAATTCTAGTTGGAAATGTAATTTTCTTTGTTTTCCCCTCTAGTAGTTGTTGTGTAGTGTCCGTTAATAATTTAAGGTCATATTCACGGCAATGAGCAGAGAGAAATCTTAGTAGGAGCATGTTTGACTAAGCTTATTAATTGGTTAAATTAGTTTATAAGTAATTTTTTACTTATTTACGTATTTGTTAAACATCAAAAGTGAAGCCTAATTGTTTGTAAGCTAGAATCAGTTAAAATTCGTAAGTCGTCACCTACTAGTCCCCAACTTATGATTTTGCAACTTGTAAGTACTTTTGGTTTGACCAAATATTTTATAATGTTAGTCATATATATTTTGTAATTTCGAAAACACTCTTCTTAAAACATATAACTTTTAATTATCTCTCCATTCTATTTTATGTCATTCATTCCTTTTATGTAAAATTACTTTTAAATTTATATTATTATAACATCTATTTTAATAGAAAAATGCTTGAAGAGGAGCCTTGGAGCAATGATAAAGTTATCTCTCTACGACCTATAGGTCACGGGTTCGAGCTGCGGAAGCAGACAGTAATGCTTATATTATGGTAGGTTGTCTACATCACATCCCTTGGGGTGCGACCCTTCCCCGGACCTACGTGAATGTGGGACGCTTTGTGCACCGGCCTTCTCTAACAAAAAAAATGCTTATCTTCTCCATTAATATCTAAGTGGGACACGTGTCAAAAATTTAATACTCAATTGACGAAACTGGCGCAAATCCCAACTCAATTTTTATTAAAAATACCAATTAGTATTTATTATCAATTTTAGTACTTTTTCTCTGTTATTAAATATAAGAAATTGAAGCAGGACACAATACATATATATGATAGGCAGGGCACACTACAAACTGAGCATGTATTATAGCAAAGATCTTTGTGGATCTTTATGAGGAGTTGCTTAGTAGAGACGAGGGATCTAGAATTAAGACACTTGGTGGATTTATGAAAAAAAGGACTTACTATATAATAGAACATCATATATACATATTGAAACATTATTCAAACGGGGAGGTAAAAAAAAGTTATGTTTAATATAGATAACAATAAGAGCTCTGGGCCTGATGGCCATGGTAGTGGCTTCTTCCAAGCTGCTTGGACATTGTGAAGAGGGATATAACTGCAACAGTTCTAAAAAAATTTCACACTGAAAAATTATTAAAGTAAATAAAACCCATTATAATGTCCTTGATCCCAAAAGTATTTGTACTAGAGAATGTTAGCTAGTTGTAACGACTCGACCTGTCGTTTTAATTATTTTCATTTTTATTTGGTTGTTCGAGGTTGCGAGTAGCTTCATATGATATATTATGACTTGCTTTTATGATTGAATTCAGTTTCCTAGTGGTTCAGGATTGATTTGGAAGAATGATTCTCATTTTAGAAGCCTTAAGTTGGAAGGGTTGATCAAGTTTGACTTTTACGTATTTGATCTCGAATCGAAGTTTTGATGGGCCCATTAGGTTCGAATGGTGATTTTGGACTTAGGCATATGTCCGGATATGGATTTAGAGGTTCCTAGGTTGTTTTGGCTTGAGTTGGCAAAACTTGGATAGTTGAAGGTTTGGAAGGTTGATATATTTGACGAAGAGTTGAATTTGTTGATCTCATATTTGGATTATTGTTCAAGAATTTGGTATAGGTCCGTGTGTAATTTGGGGCTTGCATGCAAAATTTGAGGTCATTCCGAGTTGATTTGGTGTGGTTCGCCATGAGTTTTAGAAGTTGAAAGTTTATTAGTTCATTAGGCTTGAATTGAGGTGTGATTTATAGTTTTGATGTTGTTTGGTGTAATCTGAGGCCTCAAGTAGGTCCATATTATGTTTTGGGATTGGTTGGTGTGATTCAGATGGGGTTGGAAGGCCTCGGGTGTATTTCGAATGAGTTTCAGACCATTTCCTCTTGTTTTGGGTTACTGCCAGGTGGTATCTAGTTCCCTTGATCGGGATCGTGAAGAAGAAGTTGCGGTCGCGTAGGGTAATGTGGTGGCAGGTGGGTTTTGCCCTTCGCATTCACGAAGTGGTGGACGCGTTCGCTGAGCTTTGGGAGGTGAAGTCTTCGCCATCGTGAGCATGGTGTCGCGTTCGCATAGAAGGGGGATCTGGCTAGGAGTGGCACGCGTTATTCTTCGCGATCACGTGGGCTAGGCCGCATTTGCGTAGGTGGTGAGTGATTATGTATCGCGTTCGCGAAGAAGGTTTTTGGCAGCTGTGCATTTTGTTCTTCGATCGCGAATGTACTTCAATGATCGCGATGTGTATAGCTGGGCAGATCTATTAATACTCTATTATGAGGTTTTTGGTTATTTTTTCACATTTGGAGTTAGAGAGCTCGAATTTTGGCAATTTTGGAGGAGATTTTCATTATTTGGATTGGGGTAAGTATTTTTTACTAGGATTTATTTATAATTCATGATTCCAACCTCGATTTCAGTGTTTGATTGGTGATTTGAATTGGAGAAATTAGAGATTTTAGTAAAAACTTTTCTAAAACATAAATTGATGAGTTGAAGGCTGATTTGATGTCGGAATTAGATGATTTTGTTACGGTTAGACTCATATCTGAATGGGTGTTCGGAATATGTGAGTTTTCTCGGATTCCGAGGTACGAGCCCGGGATTGACTTTTTGACTTGACTTTTTGATTTTCATTAAAGATCGAAACGTTCGTTTCCTATGGCTTTTGTTTATGATATTAAGTTATTTTGACTAATTTGAGCCGTCCAGAGGTTCTTTCATGCAGGAAGGGCTTGTTAGAATATTGATTTAGCTTCTTTGAGGTATGAATCTTGCCTAACTTTGTGTGAGATAAATTATCCTGTAGTATTTTTTCTAATCACACTATTCGAATTACGTGAAAGACGTATACACGAGATGGCGAGTGCATCCCCGGGCTTATATGTGGAAGCTGGCCGGTTTAGACTTTTAGGTTCTTAATATGCTTTAAATTGAAGTTGTTGTAATATGGAATATCTTTCATTATGGACTTATTTTTTGTTTTATTTTGTTGTTGTTGAAATTTTTGTATACATTATTGTTGAGTCTTGGTCTATACTTTATTGTGATATTAGTATTGTTATTTTAGCAATATTGTGGCATATGTGGATATGTTATGGGGATTGATTGTTGTTGTGCGGAGCATAAGGGTGGCATTTCACTGTTGCTAATTGAGCGGTGCGATACGGGTGACTATTGATATACCGTCTGGGCGGAGTGATACGGGTGGTTATTATGCTGTTGTCTGGGCGGAGTGATACAGGTGGTTATTGTGTTATTGTTAGGGTGTATCGATATGCGTGGCTATTGACATATTGTCTTGACGGAACGATACAGTTGACTATTATGATATTGTCAACGCGGTGAGATAAGGGTGACTGTATGTGGATGTTATGTGATGGCTTGGGGGTGTTGTAGATGAAAGAGGAGTATTCTGGTTGTTGCTTTTGACTTCCTTGTGTATGTCATGCATATTAAGTGATAGTTGTGTTGTTTTCAATGTGCTACTCAGTGTCTCTGATATTACTTGTTGATTTGAACTGTGATAGAGTACTTGAACATGCATACACCTTAACAAGTCATTTATATCAATCCATGAGTATGAAATTTGATGTTCATTGATCATATACATGTATTCTTGTATATCTGCTTTTTTTGCTATATGGTTAGACTGGTATCCCGTGACCATGCCGGACGGATTGTAATATTGAGCCTGTGGCCATGCCAGATAGATTATAGTATTGAGCTCGTGAGACGGACAGATTGTGATATTGAGCATGTGACCACACTGGGTGGATTGTGATATTGAGTCTGTGACCACGCTAGGCGGATTGTGATATTGGCACGTGAGTTGTCCGTGCAATACTTGAGTTGTCCATGCGGTTGTGACTTATGTTGTGGCACGAGGTCTTGCCGTGCGAGGATGATTGATAATGTGGGCACGAGGAGCCATGTGTATATGATTCGTCATTTGAGACATATGATTTGAGATTATGAGGTGTGGTACTTCGAGGTGATTCTTGTTGTAAATCTTGTGTCAAAATAGTTTGATGATTAGAATTGTCATTGTTTTTCCTTAGTTGCTTTTACATGTATTTTATTTGTGCCTTGATTATTTGTTGTTTTATCACATGATTAATCTTTGTTTCCATTTATTTATTTTGTTTTTTGTTGTTAGATTTATATTGATATTCTGCATAGTTTGTTTGATTAGTGAGTATCTTGACCTAAACCTTATCACTACTCCACCGAGGTTAGTCTTGATACTTACTGAGCAGCGACCGTGGTGTACTCATACAACACTTCTATATATTTTTGTGCAGATACAGGTGTTTGAGGCAATGATCCCTTGCAGAATTTAGATTCTTGATAGAAAAGATTCAAGGTAGAGCTGCTTGATCATCGCAGTCCCTTGAAGCCCTTTCCTCTAAATTATAGTGTCAACTTTCTATTCGAACAATATTATATTTTTGTTTTGAGATTTTTCTATATATTCAGCCAGAGTTCGTGACTCTGTGCTACCTAGTCTTGGGGATTTTTATGACTATCGTCGTGTAGGCTTGCATAATTGTTATATTCGTATTCATATTAAACTCTACTTTATTATATCATGTTTTTATTGGTTTAATTGTTGTGAGTTACCGGCTTACCTAATTTTGGAGATTCGGTGCATCACGATCTAAAAGATGGGATTTTGGATCGTGACACCAATTTAGACCTATTTCATGTTGTAATGTGTTGTATAAGTGTATTTTCAAGATAACGTTTGAAGGGTTGAAGAGTGCTATCGATCACATAATAGCAGATAATCAAGTTGCAGTTGTTCAAGGAAGATCCTCGGTGCAAAATATATTGAACTGCCATGATCTACTAAGGCACTACAACATGAAGATTCTCCAAGATGTGCGATGAAGAATGATTTAAGGAAAACATAAGACTTGGTGAGTTCGAAGTTTGTGGAGGAAGTATTGATCGAATTTAATTTTTCTAATAAATATCTCGTCTAGTGATGACTTGCATCTCTTCTACTAAGTTTTCAGTCAAAGTAAATAGGAAGGGGGTGGTTATTTTGCTGGGAAGAGAGGTCTAAGACATGAGAACCTAATATCTCCTCTGCTCTTTGTGCTAGTTATGAAGTACCTATCCAAAATTGTGAAGAGTATGAGTGAATTGTCGGACTTCAAGTTTCATCCTATGAATAAACATCTCAAGCTAACTCATCTTATCTTTACAAATAGTCCATTAATTTTCTGTAAAGGTAACATTGAATTAATGAATAAAATAATAGAGGCATTTGATTATTTTAGCAATGTTACAGGCTGGTGGCTAATTTAGATAAATTCAACATTGTTTTGCTAGTGTGTTTGAGCAAACACATGAACTACATTAGGGTCTTTCCCAATCAGATATCTTGGTCTGTCTTCATCCTCAAAGAAGTGGAGTATCAGTTGGTTGAAAAAATTACTAGCACAATCAGTACAACAAGCAACTATCTTATGCTGACAGATTGCATGTCATCAAATGTTGTGTTGTTTTTTATTCATAACGTTTGGGGCTGTATTAATACTATCCTAGAGTATTCTTATAGAGGCAAATAACACATACAGAGATTATTTATGAGAAAGTCTGCTATGAAAAGGAAGGTGGCCTTGATAGTGTGTGACAAAGTCAGTGTACCAAGAAATTTGTGGGGGAGAAATATCAAAGGCTGCAACAAGTAGAATATTGTTTATGTGTGTAAATTATTTGAAAACTGGCTGAGAAGAAGGATGTATTATATATAAAATAGGAGCATATACTTAGGGGTGGTAATTTGAGCCCAAACCCATTCAACCCGCTAACCCGTCCAAAGATTAATGGGTTGGGCAACAAACATTTTAGCTTATGGGTCTATTTGGGCTGAGCCCAAGTTAACCTATTATTTTTTATAACCCATTCTGACCCATTAAGCAGCCCAAATACAACCCATGAAACTCATCCAAAACAAAGGGATCCCAACCCAACTTATCTAGAAATTTACTTAATTGCCTAAATTTTACTTTTTTTTTTGTTTTTTCAATTTTTATTTTGTTTTTTTGCACCACCCACCCACTCCTACCACAACCAACCCTTTTTTTTTTTTTTCTATTTTCAATGTTTTGTTTATTTGTTTTTCTGTACCACCCATCCCCTTACCCTATCCCTCCTCTCTCTCCCCCCCCCCTCCAAAAAAAAGTTTTTTTTTGTATTTTTTTTTCCTATTTTTTTATTTTTCTGCACCACTCATCCCCCACCCCCTCCCCATGCAAATCCCTTCAAAAAAATTTTTTATTACTTTTTTTGTATTTTCTGTTTTTTGTTTTTTTTTGTTTTTTTGCACCCTTATCTCCCCGCAAAATATTTTTCAACTTACACATTTTAAGGTAAAATGCTTTTTTTTGCAAGATGAGCATGATTCTAAAATATGGGTCAAGTTGGGCGGGTTGGACTATAACCCATTGTTTAGCCCATATTGACCCAACCCATCTTAGCCCAATTATACTTTGGGCTGAGTTGGACAATGACCCATTTATTAACCTAATCCATCTTGACCCGTCCAAATTCAGCCCAACCCGCCTATTTACCGCCCCTATGATATACTATATATGAAATCTAGTTTTGATATCCAATAAACTGCAATTGGTATCGGAAGAAGTTAAATTCACTGAAAGAGGAAATGAGAATTGATATCACAAGTATACGCTAACATCTTCTGGTATTATTCTGTAACTAACAGCTACAAATGTAATGCTGAGAGACTTAGATAGTATGTCAGCAGTAGAGCTATTTGGAATTCAGTGATGCAACATAAACACATGTTTATTGTCTTGCTTGTTGCACCAAATAAATTTGTTGACCAAAGAGAGATTAATGAGAATGCACATTCCTGTTGAATATGATGACTGCTGATTGTGTGGTGGATTGACTTTCAGAGGGGTCCTAGAAAATCTTATTATGTAATTACTTGATTCAAAGAATTTATAATTAGTGGTTGTTCGAGGCCTATGTGTTCATAGCACCATCCCTAGAAGGTGGTTATGCCACTAGGTGTTCTTTAGGTGTATTAATTTATTTTTAATGATAATATTTCACATTTATTATCACAAAAAAAATAAATTTGAACACTTCTATTAAATCACGTAACTATTTATTTATAAAATTAGTTTAAGCACAAAAAAATATTTTTTAACACCTAACACTTATCAATCACGTTTAAACTAACCCAAAAAGAGCTCTAAGTTAATCTACTCATAACATTGTAATCATTCTTGGTAAATAATATGTAGAAACAAATGCAACAAAAGTTTTACAGATTACTATTTTAATTTAAAATGATCTATTTTGATTTTTCAAAAAATCACGAATTAGTTCACAACACTTTTTAATTATTTTCAACCCAATTTAATCACACTTTTGTAGTATACTATTTTTGTACAATTATTTTTTTTTCTTAGTTAAACTCACTCATTTCTAATAGCTGAAAGTTTCAATCATGTTTAAGATTGAAATTAAAATGTCAAGAGTATTAGCCTTTTGCTTTTAGAATACTAATTTTCTATATAACCAACCAAACATGGGTAACGTTTTGATTAATGTTTTAACAAATTTTTCTCATAATATTCCAAAAGAAATTAAAATTTATTTTTGTTGAGAAAACATGAATCAATTTACTATTTCCTTTTTATTTGTGAATAACTGTTTGAATGGTTTAAATTCTTCCTTACCTTGATATATTTCAAAGAAAAAGAAAATAAAGGAAAATCAGATGCGCCATTTTTCTCCATTGGAGATGCGCCATTATTAGGTGCTACTAATTGTTAGCTAAGGCATAGTAATACGAGTGAAAAGAAAGGGAAAAAGAAAGTTAGACAAGCCAATTAGCCAAAGAAGAATCCAAATTAGCTTATGCCCAGAGTTTGTCTTCATTGATTTATATCCTGTAGAAGATTGAAGAGCTTATAAATCTCACAGGTACTGCTTTCCTCTCATATTTATTACACAAATTTCAAGCAAGTATTATTATGGGTAAACATGTTAGTGTATGTGGTCCAGTTGCTCCATCGACGGTTTGCTTCTTGTCTGCATCGCATTTCGGCATAATACGTTATCATTTTACCAACTAATTAAAAAGATAGAGTAGTGTGCGGAATAGTACTGAAGGACTGCTAATTTGTGGGGTTTGGCGTGAACTTAGTTTTTGCTTTCCCCCCAAATTGTTTAACAATACATATATATATAGATATATATGGTTTAAGTCAAAGGTAGAGGGTGCGGCTATGATCATATTCTATGCCTACCCAAAAGGATCGGGTTGGTAGATGGTGTCAATTTAAGTGTTTAAGATAAGTATTTTAAAATCTATGAATATATATAAGCTTTTCTTTTTAATGACAATTAAGGAGTTAAAACTTCTTGTTGTATTCACCTGAGTTTGATAATGATCATGTTCTTCTGTGACATTTAAGATGCAGAGTCACTATTGTGTATTTGTTAGTTTGAACAGAGTGAAAGAAAGTTACCATTTTTTTTTTTAAACTTTAAATTTCTTTTTCTGTAAACTCCGTCTATATGAGCTTGCAAAGCATAGCCGCTTCCTACTTCCTATCCTGGATAAAAGAGGTGGTTGTGATAGGTTGACGACAAGAAAAATAGTTTATGATGAATCCTTGCTGAACTGAATTGAGCAGAATAGATATAGAGGATTCGTCTAAAGACGATTCCAACTGTGGGATTGACATGTAGTTGAATAATTGATTCTATATTTTCTTGCATCTCGATGCCCAATATCACATTGTAGTACTTATTTGCTCCGAGGACTTTCACCCGGTGAAGGGTGAATTTAATCAATAGACCTAAATTAGCATGAGTGTTAAGCGCTGTAATAGGATTTGGGGCAGAACTATGACAGAGAGAATTTCAGTAATTGGAATAATAAAATAGACAAAAGAATATAAGAGGAAGGTACTTTATTGCTGATTCTCAGCACAAAGGAGGTATTTGTAATATATAGTCCAGAAGGATGGTATATATAGTTCAGGAGGATATTTTTGGTGATTGGGAAATTGAAAGGGTCAATCTATTGTTTGAGAAACTGGAACCTGTGTTGATTCAAGATGATGTGGTTGATTCATTGTTCTGGACAGCTAAGACAGACCGGAAGTTTTCAGTGAATTCAGCTCGGAGCAGCTGTCAAATCTGAATTCTACGGAATGAAGTACAGTGGACTTGGGAAATGTTATGGAGAACAAGAGCTCCACCAATGTGGTATATTTTGGATGGACTGGTTTGATTTATGCATGCTTAACACAGGACAATCTGCTGAGAAGAGGATTCAGGTTATTTAACAGGTGTTATTTTGTAAATCTTCAATAGAGACTGTGAATCACCTTTTCCTACACTGCAATCAGATCTAGCGGATATGCGTATGCCTGGAAGCTTGAGAGAAACATTATGCAGCTGACAAGGCCAAAGACTAGGTTTGAGAACAATTCCCCTTTGTGTTTTAGGAACCATAGATGTTTTGATGGAGTACGGATACTATAGCTTGTGATAAAAGTAGAAATGTCTTCAAAATCTTCATTTTGGTATAAGTTGAGTCCTGTAAAGTGTAAACATGATAGATGGCATTCTTGATTACTGATTCCGCTGCAGTCTTACCTGCACTATCTGGTGCTGTTTTATTAAGAAAATTACGTTGCTTATGGAAAAGAGAACCTAATGTTGTAAGTAGGTCTTAACCAAATCCCATGCAAGTGATTTTCTGAAAAAAAGGACCAGGTTCTTATTTCCCAGTTAAACATGCCATGAGCTACAAGGGGAGTACAGATAAATGAACTGATTCTCTTATACTATCTCCTTAGAGTGACTCAAAGGGCTACTTGTGCAGCACTGTATGGTTTGTTTTAGTTTAATAAAATGTTATCTGCTCCTAAGTCATCCTGTGGTGTACTGGATTTCAAGGTGTAGGAAAAAGCATCAAATGAGTATTGCGGTGACACTAATGTTGCAAAAATAGGAAATCTGAAATTGTCCAGAAACTCAATAATAGTTGCAGAGACCAAACAATATTCTTGAGAGAAAACTGCATCCGTCAGGACTACCAGTTTTATCAAATATGTAGCACATGTATGCATCACAGGTTCTAGGCAAAAGTTGGAAGATTAGCCCAATGTTGCAAAAATGAAATGCAGTAGTTCAGGGAGGCATTAGTCTTAACATGATCGAGAAAAGAAGTCAGTAAGGTGCAAGAGTTTACGGTATGAGTCGTAAAGGATGACCGTATTTCAATCTTACCTTGTTCCATTTGCAACGAGGTTTTAGAAATAATCTCAAAGTGTATTTTCACTGCCCTGATACAAGCTTCCTTGTCTGAGGTTAAGTATCTGGAAGATATCACATCTTGCCGTCCATGGCGTCTTGTTTACTGTGAAGTTTATTTTCTGAGTTGAAGCACCTGGATCTGCTATGTTCTTCCACAATCTCTTAAATTCAGATTGTCCCCCATATTGATGGTTAGTATTTCAGTTTTCTCTCTGTGATTGTCAACATGCCAGTAGTGTCGTCAAATGGAATATCCATCTGAGTGGAGCTTTGAACTTGCAAACTATCTTTCCCTGTTGTTTGAGACCATCTGTGCGAGTGAAGACCTCTGCATGCACAGTTCATTGGAGGCAAGCAGTATGTATTGCGTGTGAGAAACTCCTGTTGTATAGTTGTTAAAGAAGCAATTCCAAAGGCTCCTCTTAATAAGTAGAGAATGGAAATAGAGCAGAAAAAAGAAAACATATTTTTTATAAGTTCAATTTAATGTTTAGTATATTTTTAAGTTGTCTTCACTCTTCCAGTGTATCAAGGAAAGAAACATCATCATCCATGTCTTCTACCTAAACACAGGCCTTTTACTTTCCTTCATGTGCACAGAGCTGCTGCCAACATTCTCTTCTCTCTCTTACTTTATATGCTCCTTGCACCATAAATGTGCATGCGAGGACTTTGTCATTTAAGAATATGAACAGTACTTTATGAGGATGAATCTTAACATTTTGTTCATAACTTTATGTAGGATATGTCTTAGTAGATGTTAGTAATCATGCTAAATTGTCATGGTTTGTCTACAGTGTTGCCCACTTGTACTGTCTCTTGTAATAGTTCCTGGTTCCAAAAAGATTATTTTCTTATTCTTTCTTTTGATAAATCAAAGTAACTTTTACTTGTTCCAAAAAGATTATATTGCCTTCTCTTTTCGTCTGTCCTAAGCTTTCTGGTTTCTATTTTAAAGCATTTTCATAAATTTATCATATTTTGAATATTATACACTTCGAAAGTTATATGCTATCTGTAAAATGTTGACATCTCTGTTGCGCCCACATCAAAACAGTTCTCCTTGTACCCAAATATAAAAGAAAATTAAGAAGAGTAGTAACTTTTAACTCTACGCTTAGATCCCCTTGTCTGAGGGTTTTGTTGAGGAAACAAGTAGATTTTATTGGTTTGGACCGATAGAGTCCTGGTGGATTGGGGAGGCCAAGGAAATTTGAAGTTACAAGCAACGAGAAAAATAAATGCAATTGCTAAATGGTGATGGGCAATATCAGTCAGCCATAAACTTTGCATTTGTGGATGGAATCCCCCCCGTATCGTTTCCAAAATTTTGCCTAGACAGATATGCCTTATTTACAAGATGGAAGGTCCGCTGATATGGTCTTATGAACTGAGCACTTCTGGGTTTAGACGAGAAGAAGGTAAACAATGACAAAGAGTTGATTGTTAGTAAATTTGGAGTTTTTGTGGCTGGATTAATATCCAAGTGTAACGGCAATTCCTATGGATGTTATTTGTAGGTAGTATTAGAAAAGGATGCAGTATGTTCCTACCTCATATTGCTTTAAGCTGAGTATGATATGCCATTATTTCTTTGGCATGACAAATAAATGAAGGAAGACTTGTCTTGTCGTTTGTATCCTGGCAGGACACAAAAATGCCATGGTTCAAGCTTCCCTTTCTCTCCAAAGTGGCCAGTACTACTTTAATCTGAATTCTAGAAGAGAATCACAAGACTGGAAGTTTGAATTGATTAGTCCTTTATCCAGTTCATAAACCTACACGCTATGAGTTTAGGAAATGGCATCATGGTGTGGAAGACAACTGGTAATGGTCTCTTCACAGATTGTTTTATGGAGTTCTGGATTTTCTGGGGAAGGGATTCCCGTGTAAATAATATGGAGAAGCAAAGACTCTTTGATCTTTTCCAGCTACTGGAAAGCTTCCAAATGAATACACAAGCTCAAGACAGTTTAAGGTGGGGCAATCTGGAGGGAGGTTGTTATTCAGTGAAGGCAGGATACAAGAAATTGTGTGCTAGCAATGAAGTAATTGAGCTTTGGCCATGGAAGCTTATATGGAAGACAAAACTCCCTACAAAGATCATGTGCTTCACCTGGATAGCTCTTAAAGGTGCGATTTTGACTCAAGACAACTTGTGTAGTAGGAATTTCCAGTTGGTGAATAGATGTTACATGTGTCTAGACAACTCAGAATCTATAAACCATTTGCTATTGCACTGCAGAGTGGCTGCAGATTTGTGGCACATGTTCCTTTCAGTTTTTGGCATAAGTTGGACAACCCCACAAGGCATAAAAGAAGCAGTTGAAAGTTGGAGTCAGTGGAAAGTTGACAGAACCATCAAGAACATCTGGCAGATGATCCCAATATGTATAATTTGGTGTATTTGAACAGAAAGGAACCGCAGATACTTTGATGGCATATCAACTCCCAACAGCTCCCTGAAAGCAAAGTGCCTTAGGAATATATAGCTGGAGCAAACTTTCCCCTCTTTGTCTTTGGCTTGATTGCCAACCTTAGGTTTTTGGTGCTTTTAGTTAGCTCCTTGACTAGAACTGTATTTTTGTGGAAATGGAGCTAACCAACCTCTGTTGTAATGTTTTGCATCTTCTTGATGCCAGTAATATGACATCTTACTTCATCAAAAAAAAAAAAATATGGAGAAGCAAAGCCCTAAGAAGAACTAGTGTTTTCATAAGAGGCTGCCTGAAAATCCCCCTTGAGAGGTGATGACAATCTGTGGTCTCTTCGTAGATTGTTTTATGGAGCTCTTGATTTTCAGGGAAAGTGATTCCCGTGTAGTAATATGGAGAAGCAAATCCCTAAGAAGCCTGGGAATCCCCCTTGAGAGGTGATAACAATAGAGAGGAAGGATTCACATGAAAGGGTTTCTGCGAGGCAAAGGAGGCATTCAATCACATCGTTGCATTTTGAATGACTGAATGGGGTGCTGGTCCATAATTTCTTCAGCTGGGGTTTTTCCTATCATGCGTCTGTTTCAAGGATCTTTTGTTGGCTGGGAAACAAGACTGCATAGGAGCTAGAGAAAATCTTTTGTTGACTGTGTTGGTGGATGGGAAAAAATATAGAATTTTGTAGGATTAACTGATTAATAGATGCAAATAGCAGATACGTGATGGGTTCATGCAAAATCTTTTTGTTTTGTGAGGGAGCAAAAAATAGTTATGCATGAAGATGTTTCCAGCTGTTTGGTTAGTCTCAAAATGCTTTGTAAAGGACAGCCTGCTTGTGGCCGTTGAGGCAGTATAGCGATGTTTTCACTTTGTAAACGGGTAGGCAACTCCTTTGTGCCAGTAAATGAAAACCTCTATAATTGTTTATGAAAAGGAAAAGATAAACAGATCCAGACTTTAGCACCCAAGGGCGTGACCTAGTGGTTAATGCAGTGGGTTGAGAATCACAAATTCTAGCGGAGGCAAAAACACTAGGTGATTTCTTTCTATGTGTCTAAGCCTTGGTCGACGGAGTTATCCGATACTTGCGTTGGTGGGAGATAGCAAGTACCCCGTGAAATTAGTCGAGGTGCGCGCAAGCTAGCCCGAATACCATGGTTAATCCCAAAAAAGAAAAAAAGAAAAGAAGATCTAGACTTAGATTCTCTTTTGAAATACAACATACTTTGACATCGAAGTATATAAATTTAATTTGGAGAAAGGATCATGTTAAGCTCTTTAGGAGGTCGGAAGAAAGTTTCACAAAAGATGCCATCCTGTCAATCTTGTCAAAGTGCAGAAGGATTGCAATTGGTTAACAGAAAAACTTTATTGGCACGTTACCATGTATGCAAAACTAAGTTGTTCTGACACGGCAGTTTAGGTGCCGCACCCGTGTCGACACGACACTAGTATGGGTGTGGGTATGGGATTCGTACTGGATGTGGTCAAACAATTTTGGGTACTTTGACCATAACAGACGGAAAAATTCGGGACGAGATACAATTTGATTCCTGAAGTCAGAACCAAAACTAGGATAAATTTGAAGAAAATAGCGTACCTTATCTAGGAAATCAATCCTTTACTTATCTATAACCAGTGTTTTAAAAGGCGTTTTTGGGGCAAGCCCTGGGGCAAGACGCACCAAAAATGGGCGATAGTGGGGGCGAAAAGCTCAAAAGGCTTACGCCCAGCAATTCGGGGCATACACCCGGGCGTTGAGGCGTGTTTTTTGCAGTGGGACGTAAGCCTAAGAGACATTTCAAATTAAAACAGAATTTGTTGAATAAGTCCTTAATATAATACCCAAATTCTCAAAAATAAGCTTCTAATTACTCAAAAGTTTTAAAAAGGAATTGAAACATTAAATTTAAAAGTCAAGACCTTTTTTTATTGCTACAAGCCCTAATTTATGGCCTTTCCCAATTCTTTATCATGTCCTCTAGTCTGCTACTATGTCCCAAAAGTACCGAAATTAATTTTTTTTTTCAAATACAAAGAAAGACTTCATTCTCTTGCAGCAGCAAGATCAAAGTTCAAATTGCTGGTTAATCATCTTTTTTGTTCTTCCATGTAGAAAACTTTATTCCTTTTCAACTCAAGTTACTTGTACGTGTAAGTAGTGTATAGTGAATTGTTTTGACCTAAGTTGCTCGGACTCGGGTGCGGGTATCCGATACGGAGACGGATCCGAGTATCAGATTCAGCAACATCTAAATTTTAAGATTCGGGGATGCGGATCCGGATATGGATACGGGTGCGGGGATTCGGCTAATAAAACATAGAGCTATAAAAATATTGTAAATTTTGAGAGATATTCTGTGAAAAACTTACATGAATATTGTACAATTCAATCTTTCATTCTCCAATATTTACAGTATTCTTTCATTGTTCTAAATCTGTTTTATTTTTGATTTTGAGAAATCAAAATCTTAATTTTTCTCCCAAATTTGTCGATGGACTCCGGTCAAAGTGTCCGAAGTCAATTGACCGTATATGGGATGTATCCCGTCCCGTATACGCCCGGGGACGGCACCAAAATCGAAGGGTCCGCGCAACTTAGGTTTTGACTAGTTTTTTGTGGGGATGGAGCACATCTATATATATTTTTCACATATGTAGAGTTTTCTTCAGTTTTTTTGCAATTCTACCTATTTAAAAATATTTATTGTAATTATATTATTTTATAAAATATTAAAAATTAAATACCCATGGGGCTTACGCCCCGTTCCTCGGGGCTTACGTCTCGCTGAGGCATATGTAAAACGCCTCGCTTTTAAAAACTGTCTACAACTTGAGAATTAAAAAAAATGCACACTTTACAAGCTATACGTAAGTATTCCACAAAATTTCTCATATTTTTTATATTTTTATTTTTTTGAATTATTTTTAGTTGGATCCCCGCGTCCGTATCCGTATTCCCGAATTTTAGAATTTAAGCGAAATTCTGGTGCTCGTGATATGCCAACATGTACCAAAAACTTTATCACTTCAAATAGATGTAATTGTTCGAATCCAAATTGGTGGAGCTTTGTGGAAATGTAACTGTTTAAATGAAAATAAGAATACGTTGATATGTACCTGAGCTGTAGAGCCTCGTGGTCGCCCTCTAGGCATCTTAACCGATTGAAGTGTCCCTTGAGCTGTAGAGACGCATGGCCGCCCTCTAGGTCTCTTTACTGATTGAAGTGTACACTGTAGAGAGGCGTGGTCGCCCTCTCGATCTCTTAGTTGAACACCCAATGTTTGTTACGTGATGAGCTTTTTGAGAATATATCTGCTGTGATGATGCATAATTAGAGGATTAAAGCAGTGAATTTCAACCAGATATGAAATATATGTATATATGGAATCACCAGAATGATTTAATTCATATTTAGTACCTAAGTTTTCTGGTATGTACTATAATCCACATGTAATATTGGTTAAAAATCACAATCTTTAAGTTCTAGAGTGCAAAGGAAGTCCAAGCTTAGCAGACCTAGAGAGAATTTGAAGGGGGATGACTATTCTTCCAGTGTAAAGTATATCAAATTGATCCGGCAGGTGGTCCTTGGTTCATATGTGATGTGTTGTTTTGTAAAACAGATAATGTCACTTTTGAATTCTCTCCATTTTTTAGTCTATCAGAATGGAAATATTCAAGCCCCATTAAACACTTCCCTTAACTAGAATTTTTTTATTCTTTAGTTTGATAGCTTTTAGTATAACAAAGATCCATATGACGTGCTTAGGATTTTAGGCTAAGTGGTAGTTGAAGTATTATCCTCATGCTGAAATTTTCTTGGTTGTATTCAAGTCTTTTAAACACTTTCCTTAACTCTCTCTTTCCGTCTCTCTCTGTGTGTCTGTGTATACATATCTACCCACTTCAATGAATTTTAGGTGGATGGATAATTGCGCAAAAAGATAAAGAGGAGAAGGTGACAGAAGAAAATGTGCAATGGTTGTGATAGAGAGTGGAAATGTTGGTTCATCTATTTGGAGAATAAGTGGGAGAACAAAAAGAAATGGAACCAAACAGAAATGTGAAGGACTGGAATAAATAAATGATTCTGCGCAGCAGCTACAGTTTACCTTATTGACATAGTGGACTAGAAAGAGATTAGCAGGTGCCGTTATGGTTAATTGCTCCGAACTTTGAAGTACTCTGACGGAATTCAATATGGGACATATGTTATCTCAATCAAGTTGAACAAGAGCGACTACCATTATAGGGATGTGCTTTAACTGAGATTATTGTGATCATCCAAAAACTTGGAACTAACGTGGTTAATACTTGGCTAATAAAGCGTAATCAATGAATTATCAAAACAATACATACAAATAGTGAAATCAAAGGGATAGAAATTGCAGTTAAAGAGAACATATTTGTCGCTTTCATCAATCATTGCTTTTGTGAACATGGTTAGTCATGAAAATCTAAACTGCTAATTTCTTTTGGTGACCAAGTACTGATCATTAAGCTTCAACTGGAATACTTCCTGTTGAGGATATACTAATAATATAATCTCAAACTATTAGGTAGGTGTATTTTTTGATTTTATTTTAGAAAGTTATTTATAAATGTATGTGCTTTGAGTATCTTGTAAGTTTATTATGTTTGTATACATGATTAAACAACAACAACAACAACTAAGCCTCAGTCCCAAATAACTAGGGGTTGGTTATATGAATCATCACTGGCGGTGTTTCTCCATTTAAATTCATCTCAGGCCTTTTTATGCATGATTAAATAGAATAAATTTACGGTAAGATCAATATATCCTTATGGTGATCCTTTGATACATTTATTCAATTTTCATAGATAAGGTGTACAAAGAACCCTTCTTAAGGGATGTGTTGAATATATATAGAAGGTTTGCATATGTTCTCCTGTAGACGGGAAGTATTTCCACTTGGCTATGTAAAGAATTCCAATATTAGGAAGTATTGTAATTGTAAAAGGCACTATTTCCGTATGAGTTATGGAACCCGACACTAAAATTTAAAATATAAATTAGAAAGTTCTTCAATTACATGGTACAAATGCCTGTGTGTAGCTTTTGTCTTAAACTATGAACATCTTCTACTAGTGTCTGATATCAATTACTCCCTCTATCCCAATTTATGTGGCACTGTTCGGATTTCGGAAGTCATACTTCTTAATTTCGACTGTGAATTTGAACATAGACTCTTTCAGTTGTATGCAATAAAATTTACATGTTTGGAAACTATGTAGAAAGTATTATTAGTCACAATAATTAACAATTTAAAAATTTAAAAGGTATATGAAATATGACGGCCAAAGAAAAACTCATTTGACTCTCGAAATTCAAATGGTGCCATATAAAATTGGGACTGGGGGAGTATATTACTACTAGATAAGTGAGTTGATCCGACACGACAATTTAGGTGCCGCGTCCATGTCGACACGATACTAGTGTGGGTGTGGGTATGAGATCCGTACCAGATATGGTTTAATGATTTTGGGTACTTTGACCATGATAGGCAGAAAAATCTGAGACGAGATACAATTTGATTCCCGTAATCAGAACCAAAACCAGAGTAAATTTGAAAAAAATGGCATACCTTTTCTAGGAAATCAATCTCTTATTTTCTGCTTCTCCTCTTGATCGAGCAGAAAGAGCAGCAAAGAGTGTCAATTGAGATTGGGGAAGACAGAGCGTTCGACAATTTGGAAAAGTGCAAGACCTTTGACTTTATTTGAATATTATTAATATTTAATAATATTGTACCCTTTGTAGTGAAAACTTGACACACTCTAAGTCTGATTTTTATAATAATAATTAGGAGCTAATCTAAATTATGAAAATTAATATTTAATTGTAAACGAAAGATAACTATAGAAAGTTAACTTGTTGGAGTCCTAGAATGACGAAAATCAATAAATCATGCCTACAACTTGAAAAAATATCCACACTTCACAAGCTATAGCTATGTTTTCCACAAAATTTTCTCATAATTTAGAGATATTTTTATTTTTTATTTTTTGAATTATTTTTAGCTGGATCCCTGCACCGGTAACCGTACTAGGATTCGGATTCCGAATCTTAGAATTTACATCTCAAAGGATCCAACCTCTAGATCCGCACCCGTGTCGGACACTCGCACCGTGTCCGAGCAACTTAACTGGATAATCATAGTCGAGAAGATTCTTAGATCATATATGGGGCCTTCCTTTTTGGAATGAGAAGCTCACAAGTATTAATTTATCTTAATCAAATAGGAAACTTCAATCTTATAATTACTTTGTTCGAAATTATAAAAGTTCTATTCAGGAGTTACATTTTGAGAAACTCTTGTTCCAAAACTCGACATGGAAACCTTTTGCGTTCATTATTTATTACTCCATCTATTACTTCAAATATATTCTTGTAAAAATAATTTGAAAATCATTTTCTCTATTTTGGATGTATTAATCTTCAACCTTTACCTGTTCTAGTCGAAGTAAGACAATAAACATGGGATAGGAAGGGTATGAATCTTGTTGTTGATGCTGATACGTGTCCTAGTTAGAGGAACAGGTTTTGACGATCAAAAGCTAACATTTTGGTATTATGAATGTGCCTTTTAGCTGAGGTTTGTTCTGTACCATTTATGCTGCACATAGTTGTAACATCACACGGTATAGCCAATGGAGGTGAAAAAATGAGAACAGATTTGCAGGTAAGAGAAGGAAACTTGATCTGAAAGCCAGCTACCTGGATTAAGTGTTTTACTTATGAAGCCTAAGTTGCAAGGTTTATTCTGCCACTTCCCACCTTCCTTCACAAGGGAAAAGTCTTTTCACCCGTTTTGCTCCTCTCTTTTAGTTTCAAGCTATTTTACTCTGACATAGCATCGATGCTCAATCTGAACTTGTTCTTTCTTGTGCTCCTCGCGCCCCACACACACGCACACACACAAAAGAAAAAGAAGAAGGAAGAAAGAAGAAAGAAGAAAGAAAGAAAAATAAAAATGTTGAAAAGGGAGATCAAGACATGGCATGTTTAAGCAGTGAGCGGATGAAGACACGAAATAGATCAATAGGATCTTATCTAGAGGATTCTATCTTACAGACTGAGCAGCAACTGCGATGTTACCTGCTCTCAAGGAATTTACATGACTGGCTATTGGGTCATGAACTGAGGGTTTATAATATTTTCTGGCGTTTCCAGAATTGAGATGGGTTTCTATAATTGAACTCATTCCCTCTATGTTTGCTGTGCTACCAGTTGGCTAGATATCGTGATACGAGTTTTTAATGTATTGAAGATTGTTAACTGTCATCTACTTCGCGTTAAATTTTGGGACTCCGCCACTGATCAAGTGTATACAGCTTATCTGAAGTGTGCCGTATTGCATTTTCTGGTGCATTACAGAAAAGCTCAATGCTAATAATCTTCTCAGATCCTTACTTGCCTCTGTATTTAAAACAGACTGAAAAACTTTTGAAATTTACATTGCTGTCAAATCTTTAGTGATTGAGGATACCTTATCCTAAAACCTATTTCCTTGGTAGAAAAATTTCTTCCCTCTATACAAAAAAAAGACTTTAACTTCTCGTAGCAGCAGCATTTTAGGGAAATATTTAATGAAGTAATGCATGTCAAAGCACATATAACATAAATAATCCAGCATAAGATGAAAATGGTTGCAATAGCAGCCAACACAACTAGCTGTGTTGACATACGAGCATAAGATGAAAATGGTTTCACAAGCTAGAAACCTGATGATCGACTTATTGACATACCCTTACTCTGGTCCCTGTATGATGTAGAGAGACTTTATTTTCTTGTACCTTGATTTTCCCCCAATTTTTGAAGAACTTCCATTTTGTATGGCCACATGGTCTAGTATATAGTTATTAATCCTGAGAAGAAAATATAATGCAAACAAGCATCCTTGTAATGAAATATAGATCGAGGATAAATAAAGTTAGAGGTGACAGGATGTATTTCTTCCATGGAATCCATCCAAATCAACATGCTTGTGGGTAAGAATATTAGAGACGAACATCAAATCCGACAGATTAAAAATTTCTACATATTACATTGGAAATTTGGTTGGTCCAAAAAACCCATGTTTTTAATTTTATTTTCTTATTTTGGTTTTTATAAATTGTGCAAACCAGATGATAAGAGTTCGTTTTGCATGCCAACTTAAAGTATATGCATGCATGTATTGAACACTTACAGAGATGAATTCTCATTTCGAAAATCTGATGAGCAAGAACCGTTATTTTCTGCTGTAGTGAATTGAGGCTTTGAGTCTTCTATAGCAGTACTTGGTGATATGAGCAGCATTGCTCCATTACCAATCTCATCTGGAGGAATACTTTTGCTCTTTTGGTAGATTAGAATCTCTTCTTCATTTGCAAATGTATTGGCAAACTCTGGTTCTTGTAGCATGTGGTAAAGTTGCCTATGAAGTCTTTCGACAGGTGACAAAATATATTGTTTAATCTTTGATCTCTTTCTTCTCGGAACACTGTTAGGA
Source organism: Nicotiana paniculata (assembly GCA_005239505.1). Classification (NCBI taxonomy): domain Eukaryota; kingdom Viridiplantae; phylum Streptophyta; class Magnoliopsida; order Solanales; family Solanaceae; genus Nicotiana; species Nicotiana paniculata. The sequence goes on from MDKI01040247.1 coordinate 39,689, forward strand.
TTCCAGAGAGGACCTTTGGCTGCTTCTCCTAACAAAAGGTGAACAATAACAATCAAACATCAATGATTTTTTCATAATTGGAAGTCCAAAATTACATTAGAATTTTGACAATATTAATTTATCAAATCAAAGAAAGTTTGAAGCCTAGTGGAATAGTTTCTAGCCTATGAGAAGTAATAACAAAAACACATATTGATAGTGTATTAAGCAATGTTTAACGATTGCACTTCTATTGCTTATTAAGAGCCCTAATGTGATTGAGCATTTCATTTGACCATAGATATATAAAAATCACAGTAAGGGTAAATAATACTACTTCCTGCATAATATAAATTGTGTCAGCCAGAGTGAACTTGATTCTTTAAAACAAAAAGTGTATATAGAATTGGACAGAATCAATTTAACCGGATCGGTTGAACCCTACAACTGGGTTATCTGGTATTTCTGTTTACTTGTTTAACTGTTCAAACCTATCTGAGATTTAGACTATATGTTGTAAATAGTCGTACAATTTGGTTCAGTTAACATGCGTCTGATAATGAAGATAAGATTTGGATGTAATGTCTTAGGCCTGCAACTATGTGGTCCTAAAGTCAAGAGTGACTAATAATATGATTTCTAGGCCGAAGTGTGATGAATGTGATAGTTGTAAGACGTCTAATTTAGCTCCGAGGGGATTTGACAGCCTGATTTCTGTTGCAAAAGTGTTTTGCCTTCTCTCTCTCTCTTTAGTTTTTAACATCAGCATAGTATCGATGAAGCGAAATATCTAAGTTTCACTTCTCCTATTGCAAATGCAGTTACTTCTTATCCTCTCTTCATAGTATGTACCTAATCATTTTCCATGCTCTTCCGTCCTTTGACACTCTAAATTCTAAAGCTAATCCTTATAGTTGAAAAGAGTATGGCAAAATATCAATTAGCCTTATAGTTTACTATTCAACTTTGCTACTGGTTCCATAGCAGATATTCAATTGTAAGAGGCTGGTCTGCTTCACATCACATTCATAAGGTAGGGAACCATTTCTACTTGCTGCACAACCCGAAAATTTGCATAATGCTGGGTAAGTTCATGAAGGAATTCTCAACAGAGGTGACCATGAGACCCCATGTTCCCTTTTGCACGCAGTGAAAGATCTGACTTGTCCTATAAGCAGATCGGTTCAGTTTGTTGGAGCATCTCTGCTTAGTTACAGGAAAGCATAAGTACTTATCCTTAGGCTGACAATTCTGTTAGAATAGTTAGGTCAATGTATGTAATTAGTCCTAGTCCCATATGTAATAGGAGTAGGTTATGTGTTACGTATACATATAAATAAGGCTTATTGTAACATAGAATATTAATCAATCAATAATATTTTCTCCCGTGCTTTCTCACATGGTATCGGAGCAATAGTGAGAAATTTATCGTTGTGCATCATTCCAGTGACTTCCGGGAAGAAAGACGTCGTCGCCGTGCAATTTTCCGGTGACTTAGGAGGCTGTCCGCAACAAAATCATTTTTCCTTGGTGTTGTGCAAAATCCAACACCACCACAAGGTCCCTAAGACAGAGGTGACCAAACCCCAAAAAAAATCTCCGGAAAAAGACACCCCACGCGCCGATCAGAGGAGGGTTTCTGCCGGCGCGTCTGTCCCACGCGCCGGCGCGTGTGCCTGTTTCCGGCCATTTTTTGGCCGACCTTCTTCAGTACAGCCTGATCGCGAGGCTTTTCCGAGCCTATCCATCAAGGTTAAATCAGATTCCGACGACTTTTTTATTTTCCGGTGAGCTACAGTGTTTTCCGGTGAACAGTAACAATGAAAAAAGTGATTTCCAGACAATTTTCTGATTTTTCTGGCGTTAATAGTAATTTCCAGAAGGGTTTCTGATTTTTCCGGTGTGAACATTATAATGTCATTCTTATTAGAAGCCTTAGACTTACAATCCGTTAGATCCAATGCATTGAATCCAACCCAGATGGTTTCTTTACCGGATTAGATTGAGTTCCTTCAGTACAAAGCACGTAAACAGACATCTTCAGGATTAGCCTCCGTTGTTCCAACAGATAGTAGCATGACTTGTGTCTCTCAATCTTCAACTTCTGAGTCTTGGGTCATTGATTCAGGTGCATCTGATCATATTTCTGGTAACAAATCTCTTTTCACTAGTATTTCATATTCTCAATCTCTTCCAACCGTCACAATGGCCAATGGGTCTCAAGCCATGGCAATTGCAATAGGTCAAGCAAGTCCGCTTCCTTCCTTACCTTTAAACTCAGTTCTTTATGTTCCTGGTAGTCCTTTTAATCTCATAGCCGTTAGTCGCTTAGCCAAATCACTTAAATCTGCTGTTTTATTTCTTGATGACCTTGTTTTTATACAGGAACGCAGTACGGGGCGGATCATTGGTACCGGACGTGAATCAGATGGACTTTATTACCTTATCCTTGCAAAATCACATGGACTCGCATCTTGTCTTCCTTCAATAACTTGTCCCGTTACTGATTCACCAAATTTATTACATAAACGGTTGAGACATCCTAGTTTGTTAAAACTTCAGAAAATGGTACTTGGCTTATCTCACTTGTCCACTCTAGAGTGTGAGTCATGTCAGCTCGGTAAGCATACCGGCACCCATTTCCCACGGCGTCTTGATAATCGAGCAGAGTCACCTTTTACTTTAGTCCATTCAGATGTTTGGGGTCCTAGTCGGGTCAGTTCTACCTTGGGATTCCGCTACTTTGTCAGTTTCATTGATGATTATTCCAGGTGCACTTGGATATTTTTGATGAAAAATCGATCTGAGTTGTTTTCTATTTTCCAGACCTTCCATGCTGAAATTCAAAATCAATTTGGGGTTTCTATCCACACATTTCGTAGTGATAATGCCCTAGAGTATTTGTCTTCCCCATTTCAGCAATTTATGAACTCCCATGGGATTATTCATCAAACATCTTGTCCGTATACATCTAACAAAATGGGGTAGCTGAAAGAAAGAATAAACATCTTATTGAAACTGCTCGTACCCTCCTCATACAATCTCATGTTCCGCAACGTTTTTGGGGGGATGCAGTTCTTACATCTTGCTATCTTATTAATCGTATGCCATCTTCAGCTATCCAGAATCAAGTTCCATTCTCTGTCCTGTTTCCCCACTTACCTTTGTTCTCTTCCATCCCGTGTCTTTGGGAGTACATGTTTTGTTCATGACCTTACTCCAGGAAAAGATAAGTTAGCTCCTCGTGCTCTTAAGTGCATATTTCTGGGTTACTCGAGAACGCAAAAGGGATATCGATGTTATTCTCCTGACCTCCAGCAGTTTCTTATGTCTGCTGCTGTTACCTTATTTGAAACCCAATCATACTTCACAGGTCCAGTTAATCACTTAGATATTTCTGAGATGCTACCAGTTCAGTCTTTTGGAGATTCAATCACTATCTCCCGTTCATATTCCTCCATAGATCCAGTTGCAGTTCCACCAACTATAGGTCCAGTGCCACCACCTAGTCCAGTTCAACCTTCTACAGCTCTACCACTCCTGACTTATCATCGTCGTCCGCACCCAGCATCAGGCCCAGCTGATTCACGTCCTGCACCTGACCCTGTTAATACTGCGGACTTGTCTCCTCTTAATCAACCGATTACACTACGAAAAGGTATACGGTCCACACTTAATCCTAATCCCCATTATGTTGGTTTAAGTTACCATCGTCTGTCATCATCCCATTGTGCATTTGTGTCATCTTTGTCCACTGTTTCCATCCCTAAGTCTACAGGTGAAGCACTGTCTCATCCCGGGTGGTGACAGGCTATGATTGACGAGATGTCTGCTTTACATACGAGTGATACTTGGGAGCTTGTTCCTCTTCCTTCGGGTAAATCGACCGTGGATTGTCGTTGAGTGTATGCAGTCAAAGTTGGTCCAGATGGCCAGGTTGATCGACTTAAGGCTCGTCTTGTTGCCAAAGAGTATACTCAGATATTTGGACCCGATTACAGTGATACTTTCTCTCCCGTGGCTAAAATAGCATCAGTCCGCCTTTTTTTATCCATGGCTGTTGTTCGCCATTGGCCTCTCTATTAGTTGGACATTAAGAATGCTTTTCTTCACGGTGACCTTGAGGATGAGGTTTATATGGAGCAAC
>ML327650.1:0-13754 GCA_005239505.1 Nicotiana paniculata
ATCCCAACTACCCTTGAAATCCAACACACAAGCCCGTAACATATCTTCAAGCGTCTGAATAGTACGCTCTGCCTGACCATCAGTCTGTGGATGGAAAGTTGTGCTGAGATTTACCTGAGTACCCAAACCCTGCTGAAATTTCCTCCAAAAATTATCCGTGAACTAGGCTCCTCGGTCTGAGATAATGGAAACTGGAGTACCATGAAGCCTGACTATTTCCTTGGTATACAACTGAGCGTACTGTTCTGCAGTATCGGTGGACTTGACCGGCAAAAGTGAGCTGATTTCGTGAGTCGATCCACTATCACCCAAATTGAGTCGAACTTGCACTGAGTGCGAGGTAACCCTACCACTAAATCCATGTTGATCATTTCCCATTTCCATAATGGAATTTCCATAAGCTGAGTTAACCCACCAGGCCTCTGATACTCGGCCTTCACCTGTTGACAATTCGGACATTTAGATACAAAGTCTGCCACACCTCTTTTCATGCCGCTCCACTAATAAACTTCTCGGAGATCTTGATATATTTTCGTAGAACCTGGGTGCACGGAATACCTAGAACTGTGAGCTTCCGCCATCACCCTCTCCCGAAGATTATCCACATCAGGAACACATAGCCTTCCCTAGCATCGCAAAACACCATCATCGCTTCCGAGTGAGAATGCTGAAATCTTGCTATTCAAAACTGCCCCCTTCAACTGCGCCAATGCTGGATCAATAAACTGCTTCTCCTTGACTCCGCTGCAAGTGATGATTCTGCCCCATTATGCACCATGACCTTCCCCTCATCTGAGGTCGAGAGACAGACACTCAGACTATCCAATCGACAAACCTCCCGAGCCAACGGCCTCTGATCTTCTTCCAAATGAGCAAGACTACCCATAGACTTCCGACTGAGAGCGTTGGCAACTACATTTTGTTTCCCTAGATGGTACAGAATGTTCATATCATAATCCTTAAGCAATTCTAACCATCGCCGTTATCTTAAATTGAACTCCTTCTGCTTGAACAAATATTGGAGACTCTTGTGGTCTGAGAACATGTCCACATGGACCCCATTCAAATAATGCCGCCAGATTTTCAATGCAAACACAACTGCCGCGAGTACTAAATCGTGCGTCGGATAATTCTTCTCGTGATTTTTGAGTTGCCTAGAAGCATAGGCTATAGCCTTCCCGTGTTGCATCAACACACATCCCAAACCAACCCTTGAAGCATCGTAATAAACCGCAAATCCCTCTGTGCCTTCTTGCAAGTTAACACCGGTGCTGAAGTCAATCTTGATTTCAATTTCTGAAAGCTCTTTTCACAAGCGTCGGACCATTGGAACTTAGTTGCCTTCTGCGTCAATTTAGTCAATGGGGAGGCGAGGGTAGAGAATCCCTCCACAAACCTCCGATAATACCCGGCTAGACCCAAGAAACTGCGAATCTCTGTCGGGGTCGTTGGTCTAGGCCAATCCTTTACCATTGTGATTTTCTAGGGATCAACCTTAATCCCTTCTCTGGAAACAACATGACCCAAAAATGTGACCGACTCCAACCAAAATTCACATTTTGAAAACTTGGCATACAATTGGTGCTGATGAAGAGTCTGCAGAACTATCCTGAGGTGATTAGCATGATCCTCCCGATTGTGCGAGTAGACAAGGATGTCATCAATAAAAACAATCACGAAGGAGTCAAGAAACAGTTTGAAAACCCGATTCATAAGATCCATGAAAGCCGCTGGAGCATTGTCAGTTCAAAGGACATTACCAAAAATTCAAAATGGCCATAACGAGTTCTGAAGGCGGTCTTACGAATATCCTACTCTCTGATCTTCAACTGGTGATACCCCGACCGTAAACAATTTTGGAGAAGAACCTCGCACCCTGCAATTGGTCGAACAAATCATCTATTCGGGGCAATGGATACTTGTTTTTGATAGTGACTCTGTTGAGCTGTCGATAATCAATACACATCCGAAGCGACCCATCCTTCTTCCTGACGAAAAGAACCGGAGCGCCCCACGGCGACACACTCAGCCGAATGAACCCCTTTTCTAATAAGTTTTTCAACTGCCCCTTTAACTCCCTCAACTCTGTTGGCGCCATTCTGTATGGTGGAATAGATATTGGCTGCGTATCTGGAAATACATCAATCCCTAAATCGATCTCTCTATCTGGTGGAATCCCTGGAAGCTCGTCCAAAAATACTTCAAGAAACTCATTCACGACTAGGACGGACTCGAGGGCAAACACTTCTGAAGTGGTGTCTGCAACTCGGACCAAATGATAAACACACCCTTTTTTAATCATCTTCGAGGCCTTAAGGTAGGAAATAAACCCTACCATTTGGCACCACACCATTCCCTTTACACTCAATAACTGACTCATTAGGAAACTCTAGTCTCATAATTCTCGTTTGGAAGTCGAGTTTAGCAAAGCACGAGTTAGACAAGAATATTCTCACTTTCCACTTCACCGCACGATATAGAATAACAATGAAAAAGGTGTTTCCTAAATGTCCATGTAGCCCCCTAATTATAGATGTGGTCGACAACACACCGATAAGAAGGGCTCTATTAGACACGGCTCCGAGACATCCTAGGACACTTTTAAAACCTTAGGCTCTGATACAAAGTTTGTCACACCCCAAAATCATGGGACGCGACCGGCACTCAACCGGGTGACCCCAATCAAGCGAACCTGATTTGACTTTCCTACCCAACGCGCTTCCCCGTGTTTATATCATCCATTATTTATGTGAAACAGTGAGATAAGCTTAAAAGTGTGTGATTACCACAATAAATCTAATTTTTCCTCATTTTACATTATTATACTAGATTTCCCAAAACATACATAATAGATACAACACTTCCCAATACGGAACACGATTACGAGCAAATACAACCACTACCCAAAAATATATATATACACCCACATAGTATCTACAGAGCCTCTAAGAGTACTAGGAGTTTATACAATAGTTGTCGGCAACAAGGCCCCGACTATACCTTACAATACATAATATACTCAAAAAGAGATGGAATGAACTACACATGGCCCCGAGAGGAAGTGGGGCTCACCAATACAGCTGAGAAAGGATGAGGAGCAAGCACCACTAACGGTGAGCTGAGCAACCTGCTATGGACCCAACTACTTCCATATAAAAAGATGTAGCGCCCCCGGAAAAAGGGACGTTAGTACTGTGGAATAGTACTAGCATATATGAACAAACTTTATCCCCAGTACAATGAAAAAAATACACAATTAAGAGACAATAATAGAACCAATCAATCAATGCACGTGGAAAGAAACAACCAAAATCAACAAGTTTCACAATCTCTCTTTTTTTCCTTTCAACATCACCATATTCAAGAGTTTCCCGGATTTTTCATTTCGATAGTGATAATGATCACATTCCATCCTTATTACCTCGGCCACCCTTATTACCTCACATCTCATCAAGCTTATTACTTCGTGTTGCGGCGCGCAACCCGATCCCACCTGACAATAATATTTCATAACAGCAACCACAAACAATTACATCACAAGAATTATCATTTCAAGGAATCACAAGTTCACGTCCACCATTCATATATTTGGGCCCAAGGCACAGTAATTCTCCCCAAGTAATAATTCATATACAAAACATTGCCATAATTGTTCAACTCATTCACATCATTTCACAATACCCTTTTTCATTACCTATCACGCACGATTTTCCTTAGCCATTATATACATTCCCACACTTGGGCACATTAACCTTCTTTCATTCATTAACACATAATTTCATATCGATACCCTCGAGCATTTACGAGCTTTGCACATAATAAGATAGGCACATCAAAACACTTTTCACAGTCTCATATAGTACGGTAGTATGGCAATCAACTAGGACAATCAGTGAATAGAATCTTACGTCTCAACATATTTGAACAATCAATTCACATGTTTTCAAACAAGGTACACATACCGTATGCTCGGACCCAACAAGAGGATTCTACAAAGGTTAAAGTTAGCCATACATACCTCGAATCGGGAATATTCCTTAATTTCTATCTCAAATCACCGGACCTTCTAGCACCTTCAATCTAATTCACAATGCGGCACATTTAAACTTAGAATTAGGAATCAAGAACATGTTTTGAACTCGTTTGAGCTTTCTATCAAACACTGGGTGTTCCTTCAGATTAAATAACCCATTTTTAGTGAAAGGTTACTCCAACATATTTTCCTTTACTAGATTATGATAAAATAGGTATATGCATACAAGATTCTTAACCCCATCTTTATGAACTATTCTATCCAGGTTTCATTTTAACAAAAATCTAGAAATTAAGGTTAATGAGGCAGAAGCTTACCTCTTATAATGAAGAAATTATTGTCCTACTTGATTAGTTCCAAGCTTGAGTGATGAAGGAAGACCAATTTGATGAAGTTGAGACTTTCTCTCTCTAGAACCCACTCTTTCCTCTCTCTAATATATCAGAAAATGGTTAAAAATTGAAGGGGAGGGGTGTTTTAATGAACTGGGATCGAGTTTTTAAAAAATTAGAAAAATAGGGTCCGACACAAGAATGCGATCAGGAATGCGATCGCATTCCTTACATGCGGTCCGCAGAATCGACCTCATAATGGCCCTCGAGATGGGCCAAAATTCAAAACACACTGCCCAGGTATGCAACCATTGTGAGGAGGCATGCACGTTATGCGATCGCATAACTTTCCTCCCAAAACAAAGGCAACAATGCGACAGATATGCAGTCCGCAGAACTGAAATGCGATCGCACATTGGACCCGTAGTTGACCTTAAATGGGGCAGTGATCTGCCCGTGTATGCGACCATTATGCGGTCCGCATACACGTTATGCGATCGCATAGTGCGTCGCATAACACCTACTTTCTGAAAAATTTTATTCTTTAAGTCTCGGGGTACTTTTTACTCAATTTAGGGCCTATTTAAATATTTCCACGATAAAAATAACTCGGGGACTCATTTGGGCATTATTTTAAAACGAGAAAATTTTACGGGTCTTTACACATGATCTATACGACACAAACGAAACGAGCAAATGCACAACTTCCGTAAATTACTCTATTCGTAGAAATACTAGAGATGTATATATTCTTATTCTCCCGTAAGTCTTATTATTCTATCGTCTATTCAGAAAATACGTAAGATGATAAAGTCTATTTCATGATATTAATCAGAGACATAATGGTCTTATGACACTCTGAAAGATTTTATTGACGTACTTATCATGCACTGCATCCATTTACATTGACCCATGATGGTGTTATATACGCGTATACATGTATAATATATATATATATATATATACATATTGTCACATCTCCTTTTTCCTAGGGGATAGGGAGTTTTTCCAATTTAAGTGACATATTCGAATGGGATTATTTAATTAATCAAAATCGCCACTTGGAATAATTTATGTGGTGTTCCAATTCACCAGTTTATTCTAAATTTCAAATCGAGAAAATTTGACTCTATTTAAAGTCTGCAAAACCAAAAGACCGGGTAAAAAATTCTGTTAACCCGGGAGAAGGTGTTAGGCATTCCCGGATTCCGTGATTTTAGCACGGTCGCTCTTAATCGTACCTGGCTTAATTAATTGATTATTACATGTTTAAGAACCTATGTGTATTTTACCTTTTACCGCTTCTAATTACTCGATTATTCGTGATTAAGGAATTATATTTAAACGAGTCGCGTGAACGTGTACTCGTTCTGTTTGGTATGTCAAAGTCATGTCACATACGTGTACACAACTAATAACACTTACTATTATTAAGATGGTTTGGTCAAGGTCGCGCGAACGCGTACCCTGATTTATTTTTGGAATCATAATTATGTCACGCGAACGTGTACATAATCACAATAATAACTTCAAAATTTTTCATGAATCTAAATTATTAAAGATATCTACGACTAAATAAATTACTCACATTCTATCTTGAAATCATACCCCATTTTGGGCCTAAAATATTTGGTTCAAACATTGCCGTAACCTATATCATATTTAAAGTTCTATGATCCATTTTCTTATTCTCTTTACTAGATATCACTAATATAATCTCAACCTTCGAAACCTTATTTACCCAAGTCATTGATACCTATTTTAAACAACATGCATAACAATAAAAAACTAATTTTTTACTCATGACTACAGACAAAATTAAACAAGAAGAAAAATACTAATATTAATTAAACTATATTGAAAGAAAACTGAAAAAGAATAACGACAATGGACCCTTTGATAGAATATCTGCCATCATCATTAGAGTTAATGGAATGACAAATGCACTACTCAAAATCTTAGCCAAATTTCTACAATAATTGAAACTATGGTTCAAACTTCTCATCAACTTAGATCCCAAAAACAATCTTGTGTATCTGCCAACCAAAAACTTTTTTTTTGTAGAAATGTGTTGCTCATAATATACTTAGACACAACTATTAACCGGATAAGAACAATCTTTAAAGAATACTAGAAATTATACAAAAATAAAAAAATTAATAGAAGGTTCATGAGATGGCAGTGAAACAAAATAAATAGGCATAGAGTATCTCTGAAACAAAACAAAAAGAAAACTGCTAAAGGAATTAAGATCAACTCACTGGAGCTTCTTCGTTATCTTTATTTGATGGAAATTCACGAGCGAAATAGCTAGTACAACAGTGAATGTTGAATACTCAAACTGAAAACGAGATCGCGAACAGGACTGGCAACTTCGAACAAAATCGTCTGCACGAACCTCGACTCAAAGAAACTGATGAGGGGCGACGCATGTGTGCTTTTGGGAGGCAGATCGTGGCTGGTTCCATGACTGTTCGTGCTGTATCTTTGTGGAGTTCATGGCTGGATTTTGCTGGAATTTAGGGGTGATTCATGGTTGAATTTTTGGGCTGAATTTTGGTGGTGTTCGAGGGAGGAAAATGGGAGGAGTTGTGGCTGCTTTCAACTGAAACTTTAACGAAGAGGAAGGAGCTATTTGGGTGATTTAGATGGCTGAAGCAATGAGCATTTGGACGTCTGCTGCTCTCTTTTTCTCGGAAGTAGTCGTTCATTATCTTCTGTTGTGCAAAAGAATTATAAGTGGGGAAGTAGGGAAGTGGAGAATATGACGTGAGGGGTGTAGGGAAAATGGGGCTATGATTTTTTTAAAGTAAAATAAGATTTTTAAATAAAATTTGATAACAAACTTCATCACTTTAACGTGATTTTAGTCAATTTTGAATTATTATTTTTTTGTCTTTTATTTTAAAAGATAATTAAATTATGAAGATAAAAGGAATAACCAACATTTCCTACAATGTAGGAAGACTAAATATTTACATGTCATTTAAATGATACTAAGAAAGATTCTATAACTTACTTATTAAAAGAAATCATATATATATATATCACGACCCAAAATACATTAACGGTCGTAATGGTGCCGGACACCACTATCAGGCAAACCAACACCTAAATAATACTAAGAAAGATTCTATAGCTTACTCATTAAAAGAAATCATATAAATATCACGACCCAAAATACATTAACGGTCGTGATGGCGCCGGACACCACTGTCAAGCAAGACAACACCAAGAAGTTGCTCAATTTCTCATTCTAGTAGTTTTGAAATCATTTCTTTTCATTACATTAAATAGCAATTAATGAACTTTATTGAATAAATAATGATGTCTTAAAAAATTCAAATAATAATCAAATTTCAAAGTCATCCTAGAACCCAGTGTCACAAGTGCATGAGCAATTTTTAGGAAACAAACGAGATACAATTTACCATCTGAAATACAAATGGGACAGTAAAGAAAATACAACACAATACTCCGAAGAGACTCTGTTGGTTGAGGGTCGTCTCGAGAGGTTGCAGCCCGCCTAAGTCCCCACCATGCCACTGTGTCAAGTTAGGCCACTAGATATACATGTGCATGTGCAACAAATATGCACAACAAGTGTAGTATCAGTACGAAAATAACGTGTACTCAGTAAGTATCCCGCCTAACCTCGAAGGGCCGAGAGGTCGACTTTGACACTTACTAGAGGTCAAATTAACATAATCAAGTGTGACGCCAAACATGAATGTCATAATTAATTAGCAAATAGCGACAACAAGGAACAACTTCTTTCATATAAGCAAATTTTAGTCTTCGTCACTTCAGTTGACAACTTATATTTTCAGGCCATTAAATAGTTCAAATTACAGAAAGTACCCAGCAAATATCATGCGCAAGTAATGTCGAGGTTGTATGACGCGGTCCAACGTAAATGTAAATTGTGCACTGCTGGAGGGTCGAATGGCGCAAAACATAGATGCATCTATTACCTCGCTCGTGAATCATACGTGCGACGCGGTCAATTATAAATAATAGAGTTACCTCGCTCGCGAATCATACATGTGATGCAGGTACTCATAGATACACACATTCAAACAGTCAATCCATACTTTATCAGGAAACACTTATCCAAGGGAAAGTCAATTCTCTTTTCACGATTCAGAAAAAATAAAGTTTAACTTATTTAGAAATTCATTTACTAATTTGATGTGACTTAAGCAATTAATTGTCAATGAGGTTACAAATAATTCAAGTATAGCATGCTTTCAGGTCCTAGACTACCCGGACTCAAGTACAATAGTAGTTACGCACGGACTCTCGCCACCTCGTGCGTATGTAGCCCCCACAAATAGTAGCACATAATCAATTATTTTACCTATGGGGACATTTCCCTCTTACAAGGTTAGAAATGAGACTTACCTTGCTTCGAAGTTTCATAACCGGCTCCCAAGCCCTTCAAACAACTCAAGTCAATGCACAACGCTCCAAAACTAGCCAATAATTATGCAAACCCATTAATATATACTCAATTACTCCTTATAATCCAATTTATAATAATTCCTAACCCCGATCAAAAAGTTGATAAAATCACCTTCGAGCTCACGTGCCCAGATTCCAAAATTTTTCAAAGATAAACTTATACTCATAACCTTACGAACTAGAATATATAATTTATTCCCAATTCCATGCCCAAATTCGGGGCCAAAATCCAAAAATATAAATTCCCTAGGTTTTCTAACAAAACCCCAAATTTTCACTAATTTTTCATGTTCAAATCCATGAACAATCATGTGATTAATTCAAAACTAGCATAAACCACTTACCTCAAGCTTGGTGATGAAAAATGGCACTCCCAAGTTGCTCCAAATCGGCTCCCTTAGAGGAAAAATGGTGAAAATGAGCCAACCCTCGGTTTTAAAAGAAAACACTGCCCAGCCCGCATCTCGCACCTGTGTTGCATAGACCGCTCCTGCGGTCCCACTTCTACGGTGCATGTGCGGCTTCTGCGGTCCCAAGCTCAGTTCCATCAGTCCGCTTCTGCAGTCTCCTCAGCGCAGATGCGCACCCGCATCTGCGCATCTGCGGGTAAACTTCGTATCTGCAATCACTGCCCTTCTTCGCCCAAGCCACATTTGCGACCCCATGGCCGCTTTTGCGGCTCCGCACCTGTGGCCAAAACCTTGCAGGTGCGGTTACACCAGATATCAGCTACCTCCTCAAATTTCAAAATTGATCCGTTAACCATCCTGAATCCACCCGAGGCCCCATCCAATCATACCAACCAGTTCCAAAACATAATACGAAACTGATCGAGGCCTCAAATCACATCAAACAACGCCAAAACCATGAATCACACCCAAATTCAAGATTAATGAACTTTAGAAATTTCAACTTCAACATTCGATGCCGAAACCTATCAAATCACGTCCAATTGACCTCAGATTTTGCACACAAGTCACATTTGACATTATGGACCTACTCCAACTTCCGAAATCAGAATCTGACCCCGATATCCAAAAGTTCACTTCCGGTCAAACGTCTCAAAAACCTTCAAATTTCTAACTTTAGCCAAATGACTCCAAATTGACCTACGGACCTCCAAATCCACTTCTGATGCGCTCCCAATACCAGAATAACCATACGGAGATATTCCCAGACTCGGAAACCCAAACAGACATCGGTAACACTGAAATGCACTTCAAATCCAAATTTATGAAATTCTTCTAAAATGCTAACTTCCACAATATGCGCCGCAACGCTTCTGGGTCACCCAAAACCCGATCCGAACATACGCCAAAGTCCGAAATCATTATACGAACCTGCTGGAACCTTCAAATCCCGATTCGGAGGTCATTTACTCAAAAACCCAATCTTAGTCAATTCCTCCAACTTAAAGCTTCTAAAACGAGAATCCTCTTTACAAATCAATTCCAAACTCCCGGACTTAAACTCCGGCCATGCGTATGTCATAATACCCGAAGTGAAGCTACTCATGGCCTCAACTACTGAACGACGTGCTAAAGCCCAAAACGACCAATCGGGTATATATATATACTTTTTTTAGAAATAAAATTTGTACTCTAAGAATGCGAGTATTTAGAAATCTGACTCATTCTCACTTTTTTTTAATATTAAGATTAGGCCCTAAAGAAATATTACACTAAAATAGTATAGAATTTGGGTGGGGTAAAAAATTAGTTGTTCACAACATGCCCTCTTTGCTTGAAAAAATAAAGAGTTTTCAGGTAAAGAAAATGAACAAGGTGACTGATTTTTTACCTCACTATTATTTAAAAAGGAAAAGAAGATAAAAGAATAAGTTGTGACCGAACCTTGCTTTTAGGCAGCCTACATTTCCGGGGTTATAACGGAATCAGGTCACGTGTAGTTCAAGTGAAAGCAGAGTGATGGAGTATGCTTAGAGGGAGAGTCAAGTGAAGTTTCGCCGAGGTTCCAATCCGCGGTTCCTACTATTACATCAAAATAAAAAGAAAATTGCATACTCTTGAAATCTAAGAGTTACAAAATTCTATTTAAATGCCGTCTGGAATCTTATCTTGATTCTTGACCTGCTTTCCCCAGTGACTTTAGACTGAAACTTGATGCTCTTAATGTAACAGACTATGAAATATTCTTACAGGCCTGCTTTTTGATCATGTGATAAAAAGATGGATGTTGAAATCCTATGTCTCTGCATGCATTATCTCAAAGCTGGTTCGGCTGGTATTGAGATCAGACGTTCCACATTCTCTGGAGAGAGCTGGAATCTTATTTTTGCACATCCAATCCGTACTTTGCAGAAAAACCTGCAAGCCAAACAAACAAAACGAACAAAAATTTTCTGCCCCAGTTTACACTAGGAAAATTTTGTGAGTTATTAAAAACACAATAAACTATCTTTGTTATTGCAAAATGAAGAATTGAAAGAGAAATGGGATTTATTTTTAATATGGGATGTTTTACCCCATGTTAACAAGATGGAAGGCAACCAGAGGATGTAGTACCCTATGTTGGCAATAAGATGAGGCTTGTGGCATTCTAAAATGCTACTAGGGAATGTCGTACCCTATTTTGGCAAAAAGTAATGCAGCCAGGGGATGTAGTACGCTGTGTTGGCAATAAGATGAGGCTCGTGGCACTCTGAGATACTACTAGGGAATGTCGTACCCTATGTTAGCAATGAGAAATACAACCAGGGGATATAGTACCTTGTGTTGACAATAAGGTGAGGCTCATGGCTCATTAAGATTCTACTAGAGAATTTCGTACCTTACGTTAGCAATGAGAAATACAACCAAAGGATGTAGTACCCTATGATGGAAATAAAATAAGGCTTGTAGTTATGAGATGATACTAGTGAATGTCGTACCCTATGTTGACATTAAAATGCGGCTCGTGGCGCTCTAAGATGCTACTAGGGAATGTTGCACCCTATGTTGGCAGAAAGTAATGTAGCCAAGGGATGTAGTACCCTGTGTTGGTGATAAGATGTGGCTTGTGGCACTCTAAGATGCTACTAGGAAATGTTGTACCCTATGTTGGCAAACATAATGCAGTCAGGGAATGCAGTACCCTGTGTTGGTGATAAGATGAGGCTCGTGGAACTCTGGGAGGCTACTAGGGAATGTCGTACCCTATGTTGCATAAAATGAGGCTTGTGACGCTCTGAAATGCTACTAGGGAATCTCGTACCTTATGTTGGCAATAAAATCAGGCTTGTGGCACTCTAAGATGCTACAAGGAAATGTCTTACCCTATGTTGACAGAAAGTAATGCAGCCAGGGGATGTAGTACCCTATGTTGGTGATAAGATGAGGCTCGTGGCGCTCTGAGATGTTGGCAATAAAATCAGGCTTGTGGCGCTCTAAGATGCTACAAGGGAATGTCTTACCCTATGTTGGCAGAAAGTAATGCAGCCAGGGGATGTAGTACCCTGTGTTGGCGATAAGATGAGGCTCGTGGAGCTATGAGATGCTACTAGGGAATGTCGTAGACTATGTTTGCAATAAAATGAGGCTCGTGGTGCTCTGAAATGCTACTAGGGAATGTCGTACCCTATGTTTGCAAGAAAATGAGGCTCGTGGCGCTCAGAAATGCTACTAAGGAATGTCGTACTCTATGTTTGCAATGAAATGAGGCTCGTGGCGCTCTAAAATGCTACTAAGGAATGTCGTACCCTATGTTGGCACTAAAATGCAACCAGAGGATGTAGTACCCTACGTTTGGTAATAAGATGAGGCTCGTGGCTCTCTGAGATGCTACTAGGGAATGTCGTACCCTATGTTGGCAAAATATAATGCAACCAGGGGATGTAGTACCCTGTGTTGAAGATAGGCTATTGATTCCCTATAATGAAACTGAGAATAACATGATTACATGTACAATGGAAGAGTAAGTATTTGAGAACTTCACTTGGTGACGTTCGTCCTTCCACGAACTGTTTCCTAAAATTGTTCTGGTCCTGTTCTGAACAAATAAAGATTTGTTAGTTTTAAAATAGTGGTCAGTTTGTGGCATTGATCTCTTGGGGGACTTGACCTAGTGTCCATTGCACTTGTTAGAACAACTGGCTCTGTCAATTGTCGTACGAATTGCCGGGAGATTCTGTCTTTACTTTCTGGAGATCTTCTTTCTCAACATCAAAACCTGACTAATTTTCGCCTATCCCTATATGTGTTTATGGTGCAAACAACCTTGCTCCCAAAACAACTTTTAACTGAGTAACTTTTGTTGAACCTTGAAACTATGTTCATTCCTTCAAGCCTTCTGCTCGTTAGGAAAATCAAAGATGGCTTTGTGCCTTTGTCCATACTTGATGTTTTAGACTTCAATACCACACAAGAAGATATGTTACTTTGTGTGGTACCCAATTTTCGAGTGTTGTCTCAATAGAAGAACCTGGTTCTTCTTGGTGTTCCAACTACTACTGTTGCGGAATAATAAGAAGCAGTAAAGTAAAAACACAGAGATTTTTACGTGAAAAACACCTGGCTCAAAAGGTGAAAAAACCACGACCTATTCCTCAGTAGGATTTTCTCAACTCTTCACTAAAAACTCTGAGCCAAACAGACTTACAAAATAAACTCTTTTGTGATTCTAATCCCTTTGTAGTAACTAGCCCCTAGCTAATATCTACACACCTCAAGTTAACTCTAACTTGAACAGTATGTACCTATTACAATTGCTTCTATGTAAGCTGAAAAATACAATATTAAAAACTCCTACTACAATCAACTAGACTCAATAATCAATCTGATGGAACTGGTTCTTCTAGTTAAACTGTAGCCTTTACATCGCACAATGATTCTGCTAGCAAAAATAACTCTGGGAATTTTGCTTTCATACTTTGATTCACTTCAGCTTTGTGCGTGTTTTATTCCAGCAGAAATACATCAAGTATTTAT